>QUWT01000747.1:0-20000 GCA_004329165.1 Spatholobus suberectus
TTGTTCAGATAATCACCAAGCTATATGGGGATGGATATTTGGTAAGGCAAGGGGCCTCATAAGCTTTTTAAAAAAAAATATTGAGAGAGATTTTATTTTTTTAATATAATTTCGTAATTATTTGTAAAAGTCAAGAAAGTGATAATATACTCTCAAATAAGAGTCTTGTATGTTGTGTTGTACGTATGTTAGGCACTACATGACGAGAAAATATTAGGTGATCTTAAACCATCATGGTTTCCATTAATCTTTAATTGACATGTAATCAAGTGTAATTCATTTTTTCCTAAATTGAAAATTTTAAATATGTGTTTACAAACATTGGTTGAGACAATGGATACTTGGTGGTTCTGTATTACCTAATAATTATCATACATGAAGCTATAAATATTTTGTATATTTTTATTTTTAAACTATATCAATACAAGTTAGAATATTACAATAATTTAATAAATTGTAGCATTTTATTCTATTTACACTGACTCAAACTTATTTCTTAATTAAAATATAAATTCTCTATGGTGATTTCTTAATATATGCTAATTAATATTAATTAGATTAATTTTTCCTATCATATTTTAGTCACGTATAATTTTTAAAATTTGTCATATGTTTGTACATATATTTTATCGTATATGCATCTTGTATTATATTTATATTTTCAGGTTAAAAAATTTAATTAATTTCGATCCTTCTCTTGTACATATTTCAGATCTATCCCTACTATATTATGGAGGGGATTTTCCAATATATGTAAAACCGTATGAAGAAATTTAATATCAATTGAATCTACTAGCATAAATTAGGACCCGATTACTTCTGTTTTTATTTTTTAATTACAAAACTATCACTTTGTTCTAATTTGTTTCTCTTATTGTCAAAGATTTGTGTAGGAAATAGAAAAAAAAACTATTTTCATTATTTCTTATACAAATCTTTAAAAAAGAGAAAATAAATTAAAAATAAGGTAACAATTTTATAATTAAAAAGTGAAAACAGAAAATAAAAATAAGAAATAAAAACAAAAGTAAACGACCCTTAGTTTTCCGGTCTTTAATTCGGTATTTTCATAGGCATAACTATAAGACTAATTAACCTTAGCCCTAATTAATTAGTAATTCTTAAATATAATTGAATGAAAATTATTTTTAAACTATTTTTTATTTCGACCTTACAATTTTATATAATAATCGATCTCTATATAAAATATCTCATTCATGGGTCGGGAATCTTTTGCGCAATGATTGAACTAGGTACCCCCATAAAGAATGGAAAGCAATTAGAAATAAGTTTTGGAGGATTTGTTCGCCACTAGCTTGTACGTCTATATTATTTTTTTCATTAAAATAAGAATTGGACTAGATGAACCAACATTGACTGCCGACACCAAGCATCCCACTAAGTTTATAAATACGTAAGACCTATAGAACTACAAACCGCAACGCCAAACAACTTGGAAACACCCTTAATCACGAAAAATCTTATCCTAAAATATATACTTATCCTAAAATGGGTGCTGAAAGTGTAGATTTTTCCGTAAGTGTGATCAATGAAGAGGTGGTGGCAGCAGTGCTACCAATGCAAGAACATTGGCTCACACTTTCTAACCTTGACCTACTTCTACCTCCGTTGGATGTAGGAGTCTTCTTTTGCTACAAGAACCCATGCCCACTTCCACCACCTTAGGGGACAGTGCCACCAACAAAATGACCTTTGGATCCATGGTGGGGTCTCTAAAAAAAGCCTTAGCACAAGCTCTAATCTCCTATTATGCATTTGCAGGTGAAGTGGTCCCCAACAATATGGGTGAACCCGAGGTGCTTTGCAATAATCGTGGGGTTGATTTTGTTGAAGCTGTGGCAGATGTTGAGCTAAAATGTCTCAACTTTTACAACCTAGATGACACCATTGAAGGGAAATTCGTTCCAAAGAAGAAGAATGGTGTGCTTGCTGTCCAGGTACTAGATGATATAAAATGAGATTTAACTTCTCGAAAGTGAATAAAAATAAAGTAAGTAATTGTAGTTGTTGATGAAAAAAGTCAATAATTGTATTTTATCACACGTGCATGATTTTATATATTATGCATCTATTGAACGTTGATTTCTTCATTAATAACAAGATTACTTACTTTACTCACTTATATTATGTATGAGAACGAAATATTCATCGTTGATTACCTCATTAATAACAAGATAACTTGATTTACTCTAAATTGAGTTGCATATATTTTACAGGAGCCGGATCCTACAAAATGAATACGGGAACACTAATTACAGTCAACGCATAATACTATTAAAATATAGGTTTAATTGTATTTTGTGCCACTCAAGTTTCATTATTTTGGAAATTTTACCACTGTATTTTTTTCTTTCATATTTTGCCACCTTATTTTTGAAATCTTGTTAATTTTGACCAATTTTGCTAATTTTTATTTAATGAACAGTTGATGATTGGACATAATTTGTAAGATTTCAAAATAAGGTGGTAAAATGTGAGAGAAACGGTAACAAAATATGCAAAATAATAAAATTTGGGTGACATAAAATACAATTAAACCCAAAATATATATGAAAATTTGCACGGGATCCATGCTCGTGAAAAAGAAAAATGCTAATTAGTAAAAAACTATTTTCATTAAATTCATACAAATTGCGTTTTTGGTCAAAACTTAATTATGATTTTTTTAATTTTTTAGGTAATATTTGTTTTTAGAAAAAAGGCATTGGCCCACGTTAAATTTCGTACTAAATAGTAGTGTTGAATGAAAAATGACCAAATATGTCTTTCTTCAAACAAAATATATACTTTATGCTTAAAAAGTGCGTCTCTCTTGCGTGTATATCATTTAGTTTTTGAATTATATAATTTAAATTTGATCTATTTATATAATTTTCAGTCAAATGATTAAATTAATAAGATTTATCATTTATAAAACATTATTAATGTATATAATTATGTCAGGACTTATACCTGATAAAAACAATGGTATTAACCATGTTTATAAATTTCATATCAAGTCAATGTTTGATATGCTTTATTTGTGTCATCAAAATTAAATTAAAATGAGCTTTTAAAAATATATTAAAAAAATATTTGACTCCATTCTTATCAATTTTCTTCTTTTAAAAAAAATTAACATAAATGATCAAGATAACAGACTTAATGATTGAATTAACAAAATAACATTTTATAGAAAATTACTTAATTGTGTAAATATGTTGAGTTCTATACAAATGTTAATTGATATATGTGTGTGTGAGAAAGTTCTTGGTTATTAAATTAATTTAACAAGAATAATTAATTTTTGTAAGATTAAATTAGAATTATGAAGATATATCATACACATTACAAATTTAAAGTTAAACAACCCATCTAAATTATTTTGAGTTTGAGCCCTTAAAAATTTAAGGAGAATTTTATCGCCCAGAATAATTTTATTTATCTCCACACACACACACACACGAATTTGTAACATTGACATTTAAGTGTGCACACACACACATTCTAATTAAGAATTTGTAACATTGAGAAAAAATTATTTTGCATTTAAGTACAATATATTATTACGAAGTTTGAAATTTTTAGTGATAAAGCATTTCATTTTCTTAAGTTTTCTATTAAATAAATTTTATGATGAAATATTAATATGTAATGTGTATCGATCACAGATTTAATTTATTATACTTATCAATTAATATAACCAAAAAAATTGAACTTATAATTATGATAATTTTTAATATTATATAATGGACAATGTTACGAAGCGGAATATAAAATTAAGTAACATAAGGAGCGCTTTAAAAAATCAAAAATAAAACAACTGTTACAAAATACTAGGAAGGTATTAGAGTAAAATTATAACACAATTAGTGTTTGATGAATCTTATGAAATTTCGCACGCTAATCCTTAATGAAATTGGTAATATGGCAGTTGTCTCATTGATCCTTGCGGCCAACAGAAATTGAATTATGTAATATTTAACAGTTTTATGTTTTTGTACTTTTTTATATTTTTAATATTCACTTTTTATTCTTTATTTTATATTACACTACTTATCATATTTTATTTTTTTAGAATTTAATTAGAATTTGTAGACGATATAAAAGTTTTTAATCCAATCATCTAGTTATATATTGCTATATACTCCACAAATTAT
This sequence comes from Spatholobus suberectus, assembly GCA_004329165.1. NCBI lineage: Eukaryota > Viridiplantae > Streptophyta > Magnoliopsida > Fabales > Fabaceae > Spatholobus > Spatholobus suberectus. The sequence goes on from QUWT01000747.1 coordinate 4,161, forward strand.
GTGAATTATTAAAATATTAGTTAGAATAGTGTTCGCGTGGATGAATCCCATGAAACTCCGTACGCGAATATTTCAATGTAGTTGATGGCGGTTGTCTCAGTGATCCCCGCAGCTAACAGAAACTGAAGTAAGAAATATCTGACAATTTTTTTTATTTTTAATATTGATTTTTCTTTTTTTTATGTTTTTCTTTTTTATTACATTACTCATCATATTTTTTATTTTATTTTATTTTTTCTTGTCGCCCATTTCACACAACTTTATTCGGGTGTGAAGTTAACTTTTTCTTGCGCCGATTATCTTACCTTTTTTATTTTCTTATTTCTCTTAATTATTACTTAAATTTAGATGATCCAAATCTAAGTTTTAAATTTTGACATATTATATCAAATCAATAAGCATAAAAATGATAATTTTAATTTAAATAATTTATTTCCATAATTTCTTTTTCAACTTCAAAGTCTTATTTTTTTAATCTATTCCTTTTAACAAACTATAATTCACATTATTAACAATGAACTCTTATTATAATTTTCTTTCTTAAAACACTTAATTTTAACATTATTTAAGAATGATGGTACTTTTGATCAGTAAAAAAATACCATCATCTATTTTTATCTCTTATATATTATTTATTTATATATTATTAAATTTTACTTAAATTTAAAAATACGTATAAAATGTATACAAACCTGCTAACTTATCACTCAAATCTCAAAGTAATAATTGGGAGATAGAGTGAATGACTTTTGCAGCCTAGGGCTTGTAAAGGTCATATTCAAATCACATTTTTTTTTTTTACCATTCTTTTAATTGGAAAAAATTAAACGTACATCATAAATTTGGAATATATGAGTAGAAAGGAAGAGAAAAATAAAAAAAAAAAAAAAGAAAGAGAGAGAAACTAATACATGTGAATGATGTGATAAATAATGTGATGAGAAATTAAAAGAGGTATAAAAAAAGGGTGAAAATGAGATGAAAGAAAAAGTGAGTTACAAATATAATAATTTCTTTTAATTGAACATATCATTTTAATGAAATCAATTTCTCTTTTTATGTGACAATTTTTTCTCTTAATCATTAATCTTTTCACTAAAACACCATTTTTTAAATTAAAAACAAAAAAAGAATAAGAATATGATTTACACCATGCTCACATAAAAAAAATTAAGTAATAAGCTAGAGCATTGCATGATGAAGCACAATTCATTGAAATTAGCATAATTGAATCTTCTTTTCTAATGCAGGCAACTTCACTCAAGTGTGGTGGGATAATAGTGGCGTGCACATTTGACCATCGCATAGCAGATGCCTATTCAACAAACATGTTCCTTGTTTCATGGGCTGAGATGGCCCAGCCCACCAAGCCCAACACTACCATTGTCGCTGCCACCACTTTTTACCTCCCATGTTTTCGTCGTTCCCTCCCTCAACCCGCCACCCAGGTTCCTTCCACCCTTCCCTACACACACATGTACATTCCCGTCTCCGAGCTCCCTCCCACTCCGACCACTGCTCTACCGCTCTCCTCAACCGCATATACTACGTCCCGGCAGAGCAGCTCCACCATATGCAGTCCCTCACTACCACACACACAAAGCTTGAGTGTTTCTCCGCATTCTGTGGAAGATGGTGGCACGTGCGACTTCAAGAGACAAAAATAGTAAAAGTGTTGTGGCCAAAATGGGCATCGTGGTTGATGGAAGGAATAGACTTGGCAATGGTGACAAAGAGATAGAGGCAACGATGGAGTGTTATTTTGGGAACGGCTTTCCATACCCTTTGGTGGGAAACTAGTGGAGGAGTTGGTGGAGGAGCCGCTAGGGTTTGTGGCGGAGGCGGTTCATAAGTTTTTGGCAGCGGCGGCCACAAAGGAGCACTTCTTAGGGCTTATTGATTGGGTGGAGGCTCACCGGCCAGTCCCTGGGTTGGCGAGGATTTATTGTGGTGATGCCAACGAGGGACCAGCCTTTGTGGTGTCCTCCGGGCAGAGGTTCCTGAAGGACAAGGTGGATTTTGGGTGGGGGAAGGTTGTGTTTGCATCGTACCATTTTCCTTGGGGTGGTGAAGTTGGTTATGTTATGCCAATGCCAAGTCCCTTGGGGAATGGTGATTGGGTTGTTTACATGCACCTTGTGAAGAGGCAGTTGGAGATCATAGAGTCTGAGGCTGCTCATGTGTTTAGGCCTTTAACATGGGAGTACCTTAATCATAATTGTTGATGTGGTGCTGAATGTTATTGTGTTAGTGTATAAGTGATTGTGTGTTTGTTTAAACGTCTGTTTAGTTGTTGTAAGAAAATTATGTGTTAGGTGGTCGGTTAAGTTTGTAAAGCGTGAAATATAGTTAATTTGGAAGGGTTTGTGTTTAGCTAGTGAATGTATATGATGGTAAACCATGATGTGATTGAGGATTTAGTATAATTAATCTAGTGTCTTGATCATTAATGTTAGAAATTAAAATGGATGTATGCAACAACAATCATTCCCTTAATTGGATGCTGAAAACGTAGAAGCTAATTGAGATGGTGTTTACTTGAAGGTTGAACTAATCCTTTAAACCTAAACAACAACTTCTCTCCATAAATTTTTTTAAAAGAGAGAGAGAGAGAAGGAAAAACTAGAAAGCATGCATTATTTTTGTCAGATCCCCAAAACTTCAATTGTTTGCAAGAAATAGACCAACTATGCATCTTAACTTTAATTTGGTCAAATTGTTATTAGTAAAATTCAAGGTATTTTTTTTAATTTGAGTCAAAATTTGCCGAATTTCACGAATAATGGCATAGCAGTGATACTATTCCTCAACCAGCTTGACAGCAATCTTTGAGTACATCTCTACGCAATGTTTTGTAATAACTAATAAGTTTTCAATTGATGCCACGAGAAGACCAATGAGAAGGCCCCAATAATGCAGCCTTTAGAGTATGACATACACACCAATCTTCTTAAAGAAACTACATAAGAATTTCCCTTATGTAACTAAACCAGAGGAGGAAGATTTAAATGACGCCAAAAGTAAACTATATATACAGTAGTGTTGACACCAAAATGAGGTTACTTGTTTGATCCTAATACTGCTACGCAACCATATGAGTATAGTTCTACCACACCTTTGTTTCCAAATCTTTCGTAAGTCTGAACTTTTATTAAAATTGACCAACAAAACTAAATCCATCTAAAGTCTGGTGGAAAATTACAAGAGCTGGACTAGGGTCATAATTTATCAAGCAAGGTAGCTTGTCTAAAAATATACATGTAAGAAAGTGTTTTGTTAAAATGGACGAATCCTTAATAAGGCCACAGTAGGGGCATCTCTACAAATCCTTTTTGTGCCTGGTGCCATTTAGAGGTAGAGTGGAGTTTACATTGTTTATGAGATTGCTTCAGTACGTAAGAGAAGGATTTGGTTGACTCTGTTCTTTGATCGTGGCTAGACCTCCTCTGTATGGAATCTTATATTAAGAAGCCTTTGGCGGCTTTTTAATTTTCAGGTATATTAAAGGCTGAGGCCAGAAAACGAAAAAAGAAATTAAGGATCTGATTATTTAAAAAACAAATATTTTTGTTTTTTATTTTTTATTTTAATTATGAATAAAATAATATTTTATTTTTTAAAGATTTTTATATGATACAATAAAAACAATAGTTATTTTCGTTATTTCCTATACAAATATCTTTAAAATAATAAATGAAAAAATAATAATATTTTTATAATAAAAATTTTTTTCAAAATGAATAGATCTTCATTTTTTTTTTGTTTTGGACCTATTACTTTTATTATTTCCTAATTCCTTTACAAATATTTTTTAAAAAAAATAAAAAATAATATCTTTTAATTAATCTTTTCTTCAAATCTAACAGGTTAAGAATAGTCTGTAACTGTAGTTCAAAATTATACTTCAATGCCTATTTAACCATCTAGTTTGCGCAAATTCCCTTCTCTAAACTGTAGCAAAATCTAAATTCTGTTGGCCAGGTTTTTATTTTTATGTGTGGTGTAATTTCATTAAAATTTTCTATTTACTGTAATTTTAAATTTATTTTTAAAAATTATATTAGAAAGTTGTGAGTATTAAGAACCATTTTTACAGTTATATATAAGTTTAATATTTTTTATATTAGTTTTGGATCAAGATTCCCAACAATTTGTTTTTAAATTTACACAAATTTGAACCCTCAAATTTTATTTTGAGTTTGATAAAATATGAGTAGGAAAATACTGTTAAATTTTAAATTTGTCACATATCATGAATTATACTTCTCATATCATGAATAATTATATTGAATAATGATACTTGTTTCTTGAAGCCATTCTCTTCAATTGACTTGGTGTTCTTGAATGCTTCCTCCACGTCTTTGATATTAATTAATAACTTGGATGGGATCTTACTCTTGTTGTTTCTCAAACACATGATGGAAAATATGCAATCACGACAAAATGTCTCTTGCATATATCCCAAGACATCTGTTTATAAAAAAAGTCAAGACAGAATCTACCCTTTCATAAAGGGTTACAATGTTTATGCATATCCCTTCATGAAAAATTGTGTATATTTAAACCATACATTTTTATGTAGAGTTGCAATGGTTTCATCCATCATGAATTGATTTAAGTATAAGCTACACTTTTCATGTATATTCATTATGTGATGTCTATAACACCCTCACTTTTATTTAATTAAATATTTTTCTATTTATTTTATATTTAATTTTGAAAAATCAAGAAAAAATTTCAAAATTCTAATTCTCATGATTAAACTCCGAATGTCAAGGGCTATCTAATCATGATTTTTAATAATTTTTCCGAGCCAAAGCTTGGAGAAATTAGAAAATGATGATTTTGTTCTTATTTCTCAATATTAAGGGCTGACATGATAAAAAGATGCAATTGACATTAAAATGTCAATCTAAGCTTAAAATCATGTCATTTGCATTAAAATATAATTTTAGAATTTTTTTTTAAATTTTGGTGTAAAATGACCAAATGCCCTTTGGTGTTAGATAAACCAAATTAATATTGGTTTGACATCTAAAAATAGTGAAAACAATATTTTTAGTACATTTCTTGGTAAAATATGTAATTTTAGAATTTTCATAAAAATTTGAGCATTTATTGAATTAAAATAGATTTAATATGAATTTTCTAAGCTTAAAATATTATATATATATATATATATATATATATATATATATTCAAAATAATTAAAATAAAATAAAATTTATTTTTGATAAAAAAAAATACATTTGTTCAGTTTTATATTTAAATTAATTATTTTGATATTAAAAATTAATTTATTCAAGTTTGGGCAATTTTATTAGTACTGACTAATTTAATCACAAATGAAATTTAAACTGAGAAACCTTGGGACAGTTGGTTCAACACGTCCTCAACCTATAGAGGGCTGATTCATCCCCTAAAATTGACATGTGTCCCTAAAATCCAAATAAAAATAAATGAAAATCCTTAAATATTAAATAAGGCGTGACCTCATCCATGGACACCTAAGACACTTTCTTCTCCTATAATTAGCCATGGAATGTTGCTGAATTCTTCATCCTCTTCCTCCATTGAGTAGCCAAAATCTCCTCCATAGCCACTATTCTCCATAAAATTTCTTTCTTACACCAACATTCTACTGGTTTTCATCAAACTTTTATTCTAGGAGTTGTGCACCAACAATTCTCTCCTCTTCAACAACTATCCTAAAGGTAATGGAGATAGTGAAGTTGGTTCTAAATTTTAATTACTTGGCATGTTGGTAGGAAAAGTTCTCCCCTAAACCTTTCAATGTTTAAGTTTATTAAGATTCATGATAATGGTTAGTATTAGATTTAAACTTTTACTAAGTTGTTATGCTGATCAATTTTAAATAATTAAAATACACTTAGTAAGTAGTTGTGCTGCTCAAATTTAGATGACTATATAATAGAATTATTAAGTTGTATACTGCTCAAATTTAGATAAAATCTTTTTTACTGTTATACTACTCACATTTAGATAATTAAATTGTTATGTTGCTAAATTTTAGTAAAACTCAAATAGTTTAGTAAAAATAATAAAAGAAATAAACTATTAATTTCATAACGTAAAACCATGCACAAAAACTATATAATAAGCTATTTATGAATTTATTTTTAGAAACATATTATAAAAATTTTAGTTTAAGATCCTATCGTTAAGGTAAGGTCTAGATACACTAATTAGACCATCTATAAAATTTTCATAATTTTTAAAACTTATTTAATACTTCTAATTGTACTTTATAAATGCTTATAGACACTTTTTACTTAAAAATACTAAATTTCAAAATTTTCAAAAAAATTCTAAAAATTTATGATAAAATTTTAACTATTTTTCTAAGCTTAAAAATTATTTTTATGGAATTTTTTTGACCATTTTATGATTTATTTCTTAATTATCATTCTTTATTTGAATTTTATATCTTTAATTTTATTGAAATGTTGATTATGTGTTTTAATATAAATTATAAATTATGTAAATAATATGTATGGTCAAATCTCTGTAATATAAGACAGAGATATTAGTAGAAATTGTACTTGTCCTCAAATTTAATGAGACCAGAGTGAAATTTTATTTAAAAATTTAGGAATTAATAAGTTAGTGAGTAGTGTAAAGCAAGGGAAATGCAATGACATGACACTCTATTAGAGAAGCTACAGTTTGGTACGATGAGAAATGAAAGACAGGGACCTATTTGAAGAAGTCTTGGGGGTAGACATCGAGTGGTAAAAGTCCTAATGACTCGGTTAGCGCTAGTGAGCCGGATATTCACCTGACTAAGCTCAATAATCCCAACAACTGCTTAGTATTTCAGGATTAGTATAGGAGTATACCTTTGTAAATTGAAGTCTTGACTATTATTTGTTCCTCATTGATAATGAGGACTGTACCATGTAATGATGTTGAAGAAGTATATGTACTCCTAGTCACTTCTCGATTCTGTTAAGAACTATTACTCACTAATGGGAAATATGAATGCATACCAAGTCAATGGTAGTCTAGTACAACTTGGAATAAACACTAGGTTTTCCTCTATTGTCAACTGTGTTTTATTTGTATTTTATGATAGAATTTATACTATACATGTGAAAGTGATTTTAGAACAAATCACTTTACTGCATTGTGTTTCTTCCATGTATGTTTGATTGCGGTTATTGAAGATGAGGGGAACGTCTAATGATGTTGAGAGCAAGTCAGAGGTCGCCCTATGGATGAGGATATGTAGACTTAATTATAGGATTTTTTTTTTTGTATAAAGGATAAGGTAAATTGACACCACTCTGTATAAGACCTTTTTGATGTATAAATTAGATTAGATAGTACATATTTTTAATATAATTTGTTTTATGACTATTATGTATTACCTAAATCATTATGTATAGTTATATATATATATATATATATATATATATATATATATATATATATATATATATATATATATATATATATATATATATAGTTTTTATCTTTTACTTTTATTTTCAAATTCAATTAAATTTAGTATTTTTTATTATAAAATCAAAAAAAATTTACCTTTACTTTCATCAACTTGAATTAATAACAAATTAATATGAATTATGTTTAAATTAAAAGAGTGTTACAATGTCCATTTTCCATTCAGCACAAGATGGATATTCAAGACACATTAAGATATCATTCAAATAATGTTTTAATAAATCAATAAAAGTACATCATTTAAAATTAAAATTTCTAACATTCTCTCACTTAAACAACATTGATTTGTAAAACAAAACAAAATAAAATTGGAACCGAGGAGGGAGCATTGTCAGTGTATATAGTATGTATACTCCCCCCAACAGACAGACGGTATTTCTGTCCATTTCTTCTTCCCATATTGTTGTGGTGTGTTGTGTGTGCGTGTGAGTGAGAAAAAGAAAAGGAGAGAAAGAAAGTGTCTTGGGCGGTTTGGTTTAGTTTAACACTTGAAGATGCCACGCCCAGGGCCAATGCCTTACGAGTGCGTGAGGAGAGGTTGGCACACCGAGGTTGGCCAATGCCTTCCATCATTCAGCAGATTTTCAGGTTTTGGGTTATTCTCCTTTTTGTTGCCCCCTTTTAGCGCTTGTGCATTCCTCTGACTCTATTGCACGCCATATGTTTGATTAGGGTTGTCAGTGACGCTCACAGTCCTGCGACGAAAAAGAACAAGGAATGGCAGGAGAAGCTCCCCGCGGTCGTTCTCAAGGCTGAAGAAATCATGTACTCCAAAGCCAATTCCGAGGTTTTTTATTTTTTATTTTTTGTCTAGTTTCGCAAATCGTCGTGGAATGTGGATTCTTAGATCTTTCACCGTGTTGGGTAAAAACCCCTTTTGCTTAATTTTTTGTGATTTGGTTGCTTAGGCAGAGTACTTGAATCCTGATACGTTGAATCTCTCTTTGATTGATCAATGTGTGATATTTCGAATCCTCATTCCTAATGGAATCGAAATGATCCTTGGATTGATCAGAAGATCCTTCAATGATGCCGTTAACACAATCATACGGAGACATGAGACCACCGACACAGGAGACCTCTTGCTCCCATGTGTTGAAGGTACTTCATTTTTCATCTTCTGTGGATCCTCCACTTTTTAGTGCCTGTGTTAAAATCCTATTTTGATGTGATATTGTGTGGGGTGTAGAGTGAAGATTAGTAGTTTTGAGCTGCCACTGATTTGTTTCTATTTTTTGGTTTTCCGGGTCCATTCCTTGTGTTGATCACAGCTGCACTGAACCTGGCTTGCAAACCTGTGAGAACTTCCAAAAGTGATCGGCACAATAACCCCAGGATTAGCAGGGCTCACAAATGATGCTAAGGCAGCAGGTGGAAGCGGGTAATATGGATCCAGGGTTATTGTAACTGACATATCGAACCCTGACATATGTGGAACAAGGTTATATTTGGTTAAACATTGTGGCTTAAATCAAGTTATCCACGAAGGATAAGTAAAACGGGTTATAAAGTCATTAGTATAATTGCAAGCAAATAGATTTTGACTCATGTTATACAAACATCACAGCTATTAGCACTTATCCTCTTGAATACAAACATCACACATCTATCAATTGAAAATATACACATTTATATGAATAAATATTTACTGAAAAACATGACTAAATATGATTCATACTTTCTTTCTCAAACAGTTTTTTCTGGCAGCTTCACAGTTCTGAGCAAGCCTGCAAAGAGTCTACGATAATATTTAAAAAAAAAATATCATCATGTAACAAATACCTATGGTTAGGACTTAGGAATAAGATAAATTAACATGCTTCATATTAACATATATGTATAAAGAACAAGACATTGGTTCATTTTGTATTGTGAAGTTGCATGACTGCTAGGAACCTATACTGTTACAATGTAAACTGAAATATGAGAACAGTCAACATTTACATTTACATTAGATATAGATATTAGATATGCATATATGTATGTGTGTTTAATGCTAAATAACGAGACATAATTAGATGTATATACAGACGTGCTTCAATTAGTCATATAGGTACTTCACCATTACAGAACAGTTAAATCAATATTAATTAAAGGAAAAAAATTTCAATCACAAACAAACCTTTGCATAGCAGTCTTCAACTGGATTATTTTTTATTCTACATCCAAAGCTTGCTTCAACCTTTTTTCGCCAATTCTGTTTGCTTTGTACCTAAAAGAAGAAACGAAAATCAAAAGTAATCTGAATGAGCAAATCAGAGACAAATTTGAACTTTAGGATCGCATTAGAAACAGCGATGAAATCAGAATCAATTCCTTCAAAGAAAATTTGAGAAAACGAGAGAAATTAAGCACGTTATTGCAAATGGTTAGGGCATTGCAAAGTGTTAGAGGAATGATCAAAATTGAAATACATTGCAAAGAGTTATAGTGAAATCAAAAGCATTGATGAATTCATCGAGAGTGAGAACCTGAGCGAGAGCAACACGAAAAGAAATTGCAGTGAGAGAGTGAAATTGTCGCAGCAAGAGAGGAATCGCTAGAGTGAGAGGGTGAGAATGAGGGCAGATTTTTGCTTTTTACGGTGAGAGGAGAGAAATTAGGAAGTGGGATATTAACAAATAATATTTAATTTAAATGTAGTTAGGAAAAAATTATGGTAGCTAATCTATTATCTATTATCTACGTTATATGTTAAATGAGAACAACCATTTTAAACGAGAGTATTTTTAGATATTATTCTTTAACGAAAGTGTTTTTAGCTATCATTCATTAATGATAACGTTTTTAGGAAATTTTTAACATTTTATTTCTTTTAATCTATTTTTTTACTATTTTTAGATCTACATTAAATTTTAATATTTTTTAAAAAAATTATCAATAATTAAAAATTGATATTGTATTACAATAATTGTTTATTATAAATTTAAAATATAATCTATATGTTCAAAAATATTTATTTATTATAAATTTTAATTATAATATAATTTATATATTTAGAAATATTTATTTACTATGAATTTAAGATATATAAAATAAATATTTATTCTGTGTAATGTACAAGTTAAAATACTAATATATTATAAAAGAAGATTTTATAAAATGGAAAGATGTCACATAGGAACATTATATTAATTCTTAAATTCCACAGTTTTCTTTTTTGGTTTCTTCGATTCATATAAATACATTATTATATTTAATTATAGCAATTAATATGTTTATAATTAAGCAATTTATAATTAAGGCATTTATAATAAGTACATATTCTACTTAAATTCATTAATTAAACAATTAAATCTTAAATTGATATTGATTTTATGTAACAAGAAAATTAATTTTTCAAATTTTATTAAATGTTATTTATAATCATGGTAATTATGATAATTTTTTTATTATGATAATTAAAGCATTTATAATATATAATAAAACCTTTTCAATTTATTGATTGATTACTGTCAATACAATTATTAAATTATGATTTTTTATTGCAAATAAAAAACAAATTGCTCTACAAATTGTAATACGAGATAATATATTATTATCACATTTGTAAAGAAGAATATGATTATCATGTTTTTTTTTTTTGTGTGATTTTGATCAATCATTAAATCTTAAATGAATTTTGATTTTATGTAACAAGATAATCAATATTTGAAATTTATAGAATGTTATTTATAATTGTAGTAATTGTAGTAAATAAGATATTTATAATTAAGGTATTTATAATAAGTGTATATTATACTTAAATTTATCAATTACATATTAAATCTTAAATATATTTTAATTTAAGATTCTATAAATAAGTGCAATAATCTGTGTTACAATGATTCAAGTTAAGATTTTATATATAATAATAATAATAATAATAATAATAATAATAATAATAATAATAATATTTCCTTAAATGAATTAAACAATTATTTCATTCTATTATTATTGATTTAGGTTTAAAATTATTTTTTAATTTTTAATATATTTGTCATTAAATAGAAATATTATATTTTCTTTCGAAAAAATATAATAAATCATTATAAATAATTAGCATAATGATTTAGACCATGCGATTCTAATTTTTGTAATAACTTTGTCTTTTATCATACAATGTCTTCCAATTTCGACTCAATTTCAAGCATTAATGCTCAAAATAAATGAAAGATATGGAAATTATGAATTAGAATTTTCCTCTATAGAGACAGCCAAACTTCAAACAACCAGAGCAAAAATAATTTTTCAAAATGGTCATGATGGATGAGAAGGTATCTCTTAAACTAATGTTATTTTCTTTTTCATGTATTAGTAATATTGTTTTATTCATAACTATTTATTTTGTTTTATGCAGCTCAACAAAATTTAATGCACTATGTAGAGTAATTCAGTTGACAAAATTGGGCCATTATTACTACATGGAAGATGTTACGAGGTAAAAAATTTATCAGTGGGGCTTAACGATTACAGATACAAGGCAACCAATCATCCCTACAAGCTATATTTTAAACCAATGACCATAGTGAAGTTGGTCAATGATTCATGTATTCCTTTTATTGGGTTTACCTTCACACCATATATAGATATTTTTGAAGCAAGTAAAGAGAATGCATACTTAGTTGATAATATTACATTTTATAATTTTTTTTATCAATATTTTTTAATTTGTGTTAAATCTATGTTAAAATTTATTTGTAGATGTCGTTAGAGTGGTTACTACTAAGGGAGTATTAATCGAGTAAAAGCACGATGAAAAAACTACTTCTTACTTTGTTGTCGAATTAGACAGTCTTGGGTGATCATTTTTTTGTACCTTCATTCAATTCGTATTATAACAAGCAATGGGTAAATGTGCTATATTAATTTATCATAAAAATATTTAGTCATTGTATTTGACTACTTTAATTTTTTTTGTTAGGGTGATGTTGATGAGTTGTACCCTTTGAAAATAGATTCTTTGAAAGATCTTTTTTTTTTTTAAAATACTTCAATTATATGGAACAAACAAGTATTCAAGTATCATGAATGACTTTAGATAATGTGTGAATATTGGATTTCATCCAAAAACATAAATTAGAAGATGTTGGTTTTATATTGTCAATTATTGTTCTTATCTATCTATTAATATTTTCATGAGATTTTAAGCATTTTTTAATTGTCTATAGGGTCCACTTCAAATAGACTGTTATAAGTTGTTAACTGATAATATTGATTTGATTGGAATGGTAAAATTTAAATTACTATGCACCATTTTCATATTTTTTTATTATTTAAAATAGTTTAATATGTTTAGTTTAATATCATTGTTCTTTACAATGGGACGGAATCTTGCACATTCAGAGTGAAGTAGACTCTTCAAAATTTGATACCTATCATCCAATAGACGTAAAGAGGTTGCTTATGCTAAAGTCATAGGTGAAAGTAGCAAAGATGGACAAATGTCTTCTAATAAGCTTTGTAAAGTCATCAAGGAAGAGCATGACTAGAATTTAATAGGATTTTTTTAATTTATTTGTGAATGTAGAATTTTATTTTCAATCATGTAAATTTTTTACCTTATTATGCTTATTGTTATTTTTAATTTTAATTTCATTTTCATTTTAATATTAATTCCCAATCCAACAATTTTTAATATTATTATTTCATTCTTACAATTTTTTGTTTTGAGGGTTATTATTACAATTAAAATGAGATTTATTAAGAATTTAAAATCATGTTAATTACAGTATTCTAACTATTGATAGTACCTAAAAAAAACTATTGATAAGGATAATGAATTAATTGAAAGTGACACACAGATATCTACAAAATAAGATAAACGCCTACTTTAGACAAACTTTTTAAAACAAAAACTAAAATGGTAAATACGTACATTTAAAAATTTAAAAGATAAAATCAATAACAATAAAAGAGGTAATGATACTTCTAAGAAAAAGATATATAAAGTAAAACAAGTATACAAAATATTTATTTGAAAGAAATACTCAGGGAGATTGAAAAAAATGTAAAAGTATGTTTAGATTATTTTGAAAGACACTAAATTGTTACCTAAAAATTTAAAAAGACATTGTATTTAATATTTTTTTAAAAATAACACTAAAGTAGGAAAGGCAGGTTGTGTTTGTAAAACCTTCTGCATATAGGTTGCAAGAGAGATGTGATGAATCTCCTATAATACTAATGTCAGTGAGACTATTTTAGCAATTTTTGGTGGACACATATACAAAAGTTGAATCTAAAAGATTACGATATATCTTATATAATCAATCTAAATTAAGAGTACATCAATACAAAGGGTTGCACTAGTGCTTGGTGCTTGAGGAAACAAGTGTTACTGTAGTTGGGAAACGAATTATATTGCTAGGATCATTTACTGGAGGGTCAAGATATATGTTCAATAATTGCAAGGATGCATTTGCCGTATGTAGATATGTTAGGTATCCAAGCTTCTTTCTTATAATGACATGTAATCTTAAACGACTAGAGATCAAGAGGTTTATTGATTTATTAGCAATTATTTCAATCATTATTAATGCTTTTATTTTCTTGTAGACTTGTGTATAGTTGACTTTTAGAAGCGTGGTCTTCCCCATGCACACATTTTGTTGTTCATCCATGCATAATTCAAGCTAAAAGTGCTTGATGATATTGATAGGGCTACATTTGTAGAAATTCCATGTCAAAGCACAAATCCTGACTTATTTGTCGTGGTACAGAAATATGTTATTCACAGACCATGTGAAGTGCAAAATATGAAGTCACCTAGCATGAGTAATGGGAAAAGTACAAACTATTTTCCTAAAGAGTTTAGGGTGAGAACCATTATCGACGATGAAGGTTATCCAAAGTAAAGAAAAGACAATGGAAAAACTATCATAAAGAAGAAATGCATAGTGGATAATAGATATGTTGTTACATACAATCCATGGTTACTTGAAAAATAGAGTTCACATTAATGTTGAGTACACATGTTTGACAAGTGCTATAAAATACCCTATTAAATATGTCCATAAAGGTAATGATAGAGTTACAGTTGCTCTTTTTCATGCTAATAAGTCTATTGATTCTTCCATGGTCATTGATGAAATACAAAATTATTATGATTGAAGATACATTTCTACATGTGAAGTATCATGGAGATTGTTTGGATTTGATATCTATTATAGAGAGCCTCCAGTTGCTAGATTGCCATTCCATCTCCTTCATGAAAAGAGTGTTACATACAATAGGGCTGTTGTGAAGAAATCCATGTTTTTAAGTTAGATGGGGGCTAATAAAATTTGTGAAGGGAAAATACATTACTTATGTTGAATTTCCAACTAAGTTTGTTTGGAAGCCTGATAAGTGCAAATGGTTTCTTAAGAAGCAAGGATTTTCTATTAGTCGCATATCATACATACCTCTATCAAGTGGTGAAGACTTTTACCTAAGACTCCTATTGAAGGGCCAAAAAAGATGCACGAGTTATGAAGATATTAGGATCATGAATGGTAAGACTTACAATACTTTTCAAGAAATATGTTATGCACTTGGTTTGCTACAAGATGATAGAGAATTCATTGAGGCAATAAAGGAGGAAAGTTATTGGGCACTAATATAGTATCTTAGGAGACTAGTTGTGGTGTTGTTGATATCCAACAATATGACTATGCCTAAGCTGGTTTAGAATAAATGTTGGCAAGACCTTTTAGATGATATTCTTTATAAACTAAGGAAAATACTAGTTTATAAAGGTAAGATCATGTTTTTCCATATTCTAGCTAAATTCCATCTAATATATTTGTAAAAGTATTACTATAATTATTTATTTTTGTATATGCAAACTTAATTTTAATTGATGATCAAATAAAAAATCCAACCTTGGCGAAGATTGAGAAACTACTTCAAAATAATGGTAGGAGCTTGAAGCATCTTGCAACTATGCTTTTTCCATCAAACATTCCTATAGAGGACATTGAGGAAAGATTGATTGCTGAGGAGTTGAATTATAATAGAAGTACTCTAAATGATTTATTGCAACAACATCTCTCTTCCTTGACCACTGAACAGAGACATGTCTATGATATAGTTATTGATGTTGTTTATGCAAATAAGGGTGGATTTTTCTTTGTTTATGGCTATAGTGGAATAGCAAAAACATTTATTTGAAGCACACTGCTAGTGTCTATACTTGAGAGTGCATATTGTTCTAAATGTTGCCTCAAGCAGAATAGTTTCCCAGTTGTTGCCGAGAGGAAGGACAAGTTCAAAATTCAATTATTTATAGTTGAGGATTTAATGTGTAACATCATGCAAGGAAGCCCTCATGCTAGGTTATTGATAAAGGCTAAGTTGATCATTTGGGATAAGGCTCCAACAATGAATAAATGA
>QUWT01000747.1:22500-30000 GCA_004329165.1 Spatholobus suberectus
CGCCTCCGTTACCTTCAAGGAGGCCTACGCCCCATTGAAACTGTCTACCTGAGACTGTCCCTTAGCCCATAGGTCTTGGCACATGGTTAGAATTCTAGCTCTTCTAGAGTGGTATCTCATTGATGGCTCTGGCCCCCTTAGAAGGAGGCCTTTTTTTCCCTCCACCTAAGCTGTGTAGGAAAAGCCCAAAGCCAATCCCAAGAAACAGTGAAGCTTCATAGGGTCTTTTTGTCCAGGTGCAGGTAGTCCGCATCTTCACAAACATGTTTATTTCACTAAGTCTTTTTTCGAGACAGTGCCCAAATCGTTACGCCTTTCGTATAGGTCGGAACTTACCCAACAAGGAATTTCGCAACCTTAGGACTGTTATAGTTACGGCCGCTGTTCATTGGGGCTTCGATCGTTGGCTCCCTTGTCACCAGGTCACTAACTTCCTTGACCTTCTGACACTGGGTAGGCATTAGCCCCCATACATGGTCTTATGACTTTGCAGAGACATGTGTTTTTGGTAAACAGTCGCCCGGGCTTAGTCACTACGACCCTCTTTATGAGGAAGCACCCTTTCTCTCGAAGTTACGGGGCTATTTTGCTGAGTTCCTTAAAGAGAGTTGTCTCGCGCCCCTAGGTATTCTCTACCTACCCACCTGTGTCGGTTTCAGGTGCCCATTTGTTGAAGGACGTTCGAGCTTTTCCTGAGAATATGACATGGATTACTTCAGCGCTGTAGTGCCTGATACTTGAACTTTGGCTCGAGGCATTTTCTTTATCCTTTATTACCCTAAAAAAGCAGGGGCACCTTGCGTCCTTAAACCGATAACCATTTTTTGGCTAACCTAACCTCCTCCATCCCTTAGGACCAACAAAGGGTAGTACAAGAATATTCACCTGTTGTCCATCGACTACGCCTTTCGGCCTGATCTTAGGCCCTGACTCACCCTCCGTGGATGAACCTTGCAGAGGAACCCTTAGGTTTTTGAGGCATTGGATTCTCACCAACGTTTGCATTACTCAAGCTGACATTCTCGCATATGCTTCGTCCACCACTGCTCACGCGAGTCCTTCCTTCTAAGGCGAAACGCTCCTTTATTGATTCATTTTTACATCCTACAGCTTCAGCAGATCGCTTAGCCCCGTTCATCTTTGGTGCAAGAGCGCTCAATCAGTGAGCTA
The DNA here is from genome assembly GCA_004329165.1 of Spatholobus suberectus. Lineage (NCBI taxonomy): Eukaryota > Viridiplantae > Streptophyta > Magnoliopsida > Fabales > Fabaceae > Spatholobus > Spatholobus suberectus. The sequence goes on from QUWT01000747.1 coordinate 23,671, forward strand.
TTATGTACTTTTTCAAGTGTGGATGCTTCTAGGCAAACCTCCTAGTTGTCTCTGCACCTCTACTTCCTTTATCATTAAGCAATCATTTAGGGCCCTTAATTAGTGATTCGGGCTGTTTCCCTCTCGACGATGAAGCTTATCCCCCATCGTTTCATTGGATGACCTTGACCCTTGTTATTTTGAGGTCATATCCAGTATTCAGAGTTTGCCTCGATTTAGTACCGCTCTCGTGGCCTGCATCGAAATAGTACTTTACCCCTAGATGTCTAGTCAACTACTGCGCCTCAATGCATTTCAGGGAGAACCAGTTAGCTCTAGGTTCGAGTGGCATTTCACCCCTAACCATAACTTATCTGTTGATTCTTCAACATCCGTCGGTTCAGACCTCCATTTAGTTTCACCCAAGCTTCATCTTGGTCATGGATAAATCACCTAGGTTTGGGTCCATAAGTAGTGACAATTGCCCTATGAAGACTCGCTTTCGCTATAGCTCTGGTGGTTTCCCTTAACTAAGCCACTGCTTATAAGTTCGGCTCATTCTTCAACAGGCATGCGGTCAGAGTCTCAGACTGGGTTCGTTTTATGTTTTATTTCACTCCTCGATGGGGGTTATTTTCACCCTTCCCTCACGGTACTACTTCACTATTGGTCACCTAGGAGTATTTAGCCTTGCAAGGTGGTTCTTGCTGATTCACACAAGATTCCACGTGCCCCATGCTACTCGGGTCAGAGTCTCGCCATCTAAGGTGCACCACTCCACTGCTTCACCTAGCAACATGACACTTGTATAGCTCTCCTACAACCCCGTTTTCACAATTTAGGCTACTCCCATTTCACTTGCTGTTAATACGGGAATCGCTTTTGCTTTCTTTTTGTCTGGCTACTAAGATGTTTCAATTCACCAGGTTGTCTTTTGCCTGCCTGTGGATTCAGCATCAGTTCAAAAGGTTGACCTATATCGGGAATCCTTGGATCTATGCTTATTTTCAACTCCCCGAAGCATTTCGTCGCTTACTGTGCTCTTCCTCATCTTTAGGTGCCTAGGTATCCACCATAAGCCTTTCTTCGATTGAACCTCACCCTTAAGGTTGCCATCCTAAGGTGCTGCTAGATGGAAGGATCTTATTAATGTCCATGAACGATAAATCATAGCATATATCAAATTGTCGAATCGAAAAAATTAGGTACTATCATGTAGCTTTGTATTGGCTAAGTTCACAAGTTGAAAATAAGCAGACTCGAACCACTAACATCTGCCACAGGGTAAACCACCGCCTTTCAGGCCCGACTGATTCTACCATAAAGGCCAACAATAGACAATAACTTCCCCCCAAACACAGCTTACAACTTTCATCGTACCGTGCTCTCCAAAGAGCAACTATTCTCAAAATCTCAAAAGAGGTGCTTAGTTGGAAACCCATTCTAATCTAACTAAGGATTTTTGTGGTTCCGGAGGATCTAGCTACAGGAGAACCGGGAACGAAGAGCTTCCCCCCTTGTTTTTCCGCCCGAGTCTTTGGTATTAAGAATACTGGTTTTTAAGAATGAGTGATTATCCTTCTCTGACCCTTCCTGTCCAACTTGAGAGCAGATAGCTAATGTGTTTTGCTTTTTGATTTAAACAGGGTTCTACGGTTGGTCCGCGACCCCTGGATGCCGAAGGCGTCTTTGGGGTGATCTCGTAGTTCCTACAGGGTGAAGACGATGGGGTCAGTCCATGGATTCTTTTTCCTTTTGCTGCATTTTGCTCAAAGGGTTAAAGAGAGACAGTGCATCAAGCTATTCGCAAGGGCCAGCTTGATGCTTTTCCCCAGGATCCTAAATGGGAAACCCTAGGATAGCCACCGACTCTAACTATCGTCCATGTATGATCCATACTAGATTTGACCAACTGCCCATCCTACCTCCTCTATGTTCTTGACGGCCCATCTTTGTCTCAGTAGAGTTTTTTAGTGGCATGTTTCGGTCCTCTTTCCCATTACTTAGAAAAAGTGAGCCACCGGTTCAGGTACCAGATACTATCATTACCGCTTGGACAATTAGACATCCAACTCGTAATCGCAATGACCTAATTGCAAGAGCGAAGCTCTACCAACTGAGCTATATCCCCCGAGTCAAGTGGAGCATGCATGAAGTAGTCAAGTCAGTTTTCTATTCTTTACTCCTTTCCTTGGCGCAGCTATGCTATCCTGGACTTGAACTAGAGAGCTCGCTCGTGAAGTAAATTATCACACCTACAGTTTAACCAATTGGGAGATAATCAATAGATTCTTTTTCGGGAGCGATTCATCCTTCCCGAATGCAGCATACAACTATCTATTGTACTGCCCTCTCCAAGTGTGCTTGTTCCCCTTTCTTCTTTACCATGGTAAGTATTGGAAGGCGTTAAGAGACATTCCTGGCACTACCCCAGACATTCTAAGATATTTTTTCAAACCTGCTTCTATTTTGAGTCAAGAGATAGATAAATAAACACATCTCATTGCATTGATTGGGGGCGTTCGTAGTGACTGAAGGGGTTGAAGACCAATAAGTGAGTTATTTATTAGCCAAGCATTCTATTCTTCCTATGGCTAGATCCAATTTCCTAGTCCCTATGGAAAAGGAAAAAAAATTTCACGTTCTTCCTTTCGGGAAGGAAGGACTAGGAAAACCCTATTGATTGCAATTTTCTCCAGACCCTTGGGAAAGCATGAAAAAAAGGCTCGAATGGTACAATCCCGCCATCACCCCAAAATGAAAGGGGTGATCTTGTAGTTCTTGGTTTGTGAAGATACGTTGTTAGGGTGCTCTATTTTTCTTTTTCCATTGAGGTCGAACCTAAACTCGTGCTTGAGAGATAACTATCTATATACTGATAAGGTATGTATGAATTCTTGAGAAGAGAGGAGCCGTGGTGGTCCCTCTCGGATCGCCCTATCTATCTTTCGAAGGATAAGTAGTTTGGTTTCAAACCCCGATTCAAACAGGAGAAGCACGCCATGCTAATGTGCCTTGGATGATCCATATCTCAGGGTCAGACACCGATGAGCACATTGAACTATTCACGTGGCTGAGAACCCTACAGTCCAGGCACAACAACGTAATTATTAGGGGAGTGCTCTACCACTAAGCTAATAGCTCGTCGTGCAGGCCTCTTACTAGGGCTCGCTATGCCAAAAGTAAGAGAAACCCCATCCCTCTTTCCTCATGTTGCCCCCGTGTGGCGACATAGGGGTGAAAAAAAGAGCTCCTATCAACTTGTTTTGACCTAGGATAATAAGCTCATGAGTTTAGTCTTACTTCACCGTCAAGAAATGAAAGAAGATTTCCATCTCCAAATTTGACTTAGACATAGCTCGCTTCTTTTTGGGTGTGAAGTAGTGCCAAACTAAACTACCCAACTAGCATTAGCTCTCCTTGAAAAGGAGGTGATCCAGCCACACCTTCCAGTACGGCTACCTTGTTACGACTTCACTCCAGTCATTAGCCCTGTCTTCAGCATCTCCCTCCTTGCAGTTAAGGTAACGACTTTGGTCATGGCTAGCTCCGATAGTGTGACGGGCACTGTGTATAAGGCATGAAAACAAATTCACTGCTGTATGGTTGACCGGCGATTACTAGTGATTTTAGCTTCATGCAGGCGAGTTGCAACCTATAATTCGAACTGAGGATGGGTTTTTGGAATTAGCTCACCCTTGCGGGATTGCGATCCTTTGTCTTGTCCATTGTAGCACGTGTGTCACCCAGGGCATAAAGGGCATGATGACTTGACGTCATCCTCACCTTCTTCTGGCTTATAATCGGCAGTTTGCTCAGGGTTCCAAACTCAACGTTGGCAACTAAACACGAGGGTTGCGCTCGTTGCGGGACGTAACTCAACACCTTACGACACGAGCTGACGATAGCCGTGCACCACCTGTGTCTGTATTCCCGAAGGCACCCCTCTCTTTCAAGAGGATTCACGGCATATCAAGCCCTGGTAAGGTTCTTTGCTTTGCATCGAATTAAACCATATGCTCCACTGCTTGTGCGGGCCCCCGTCAATTCCTTTGAGTTTCATTCTTGCAAACGTACTCCCCAAGCAGGATACTTTATGGGTTAGCTATAGCATTGCACGGGTTGATACGAACAACGCCTAGTATCCATCGTTTACGGCTAAGACTACTGAGGTATTTAATCCCATTTGCTCCCTTAGCTTTCGTCTCTCAGTGTTAGTGTCGGCTTAGCAGAGTGTTTTTGCCATTGGTGTTCTCTTTAATCTCTACGCATTTCATCGCTCCATCGAAAATTCCCTTTGCCCTTACCGTACTCCAGCTTGGTAGTTTCCAGTGCCTGTTCAGGGTTGAGCCCTAGGATTTGACGGCAAACTTAAAAAGCAACCTACAGACGCGTTACGCCCAATCATTTCGGATAACACTTGCATCCTTTGTCTTATCGCGGTTGCTGGCACATAGTTAGCCGATGCTTATTCCTTAGATATCGTCATTGCTTCTTCTTCGGGAAAAGAAGTTCATGACCTGTAGGCCTTCTACCTCCACGCGGCATTGCTTCATTAGGCTTTTGTCCATTGCGAAAAATTCCTCATTGCTGCCTCCCGTAGGAGTTTGGGCTGTGTCTCATTTCCAATGTGGCTGATCATCGTCTCGGACTAGCTATTGATCATCGCCTTGGTAAGCCATTGCCTCACCAACTAGCTAATCAAATGCGAACCCGTCCTCAGGAAGATTCCTCCTTTTGCTCCTCAGCCTACGGGGTATTAGCAGTTGTTTCCAGCTGTTGTTCCCCTCCCAAGGGTAGGTTCTTACGTGTTACTCACTTTTTTGCCATTAGAAACACCACTTCTCGTCCAACTTGCATGTGTAATGCATGCTGCCAGCGTTCATCCTGAGCCAGGATCAAACTCTCCATGAGATTCATAGTTGCATTACTTATGGCTTCCTTGTTCGTAAACAAAGTTGATTCAGAATTCTCTTTCATTCCAACGCAAAACTTGTATCCAAGTGCTTTGTATTCGACTAGAGTTCGCTGCAAGAAATATAGCCCCCCACCCCCCATGTAATCCCACGAGCCTCTTATCCATTCTTAATTATTTTTCAATCACGGCATCCAAATAGAAAAACTTACATTGGGTTTAAGGATAATCAGGCTCGAACTAATAACTTCTACTATGTCAAGGTGACATTCTACCGTTGAGTTATATCCCTTCCCTTGCCTCCATCCAGAAATAGAATTGCCTAATCCTAAGGCAAAGGGTGGAGAAACTCAACGCCACTATTCTTAAACAACTTGGAGTTAGGGTTTCTTTTCACACTATTACGGATACAAAAATTATGGAAAAATTGGATTCAATTGTTAACTGCTCCTATTGGAAATAGGATTAACCACAGATTCGAGCAATAGCACATGATTTTATAAAACTGTACGATTTTCCCTGATCTAAATAAAGCAGGTTTTCCATGAAGAAGATTTGGCTCAGCATGTTCTATTCAATACGGGTAGGAGAAGAACCCGACTCAATTTTCTTAAAAAATAGAGAAGTCAGAACCAAGTCTAGATGATACGGATCAACCCTTCCTCTTTCGTTCTTGCGCAAAAGATCTTACCATTTCCGAAGTAACTGGAGTTACATCTATTTTTCCATTTCAATTCAAGAGTTCTTATGTGTTTCCATTCCCCTTCGAGACCTCGAAAAATGGACAAATTGCTTTTCTTAGGAAGACATACAAGATTCGTTACCACAAAAAAGATAATGGTAACCCCACCATTAACTACTTCAATTTAATAGTAATAAAAATACATACCCTACCAAGACCATAATTTGTAACTTGATATACTCTTGCCTAGTTGGCAAAGATTTACCTCCGTGGAAAGGATGATTCATTCAGATCGACATGAGAGTTCAACCACATTGCATTACTAGAACCCATGTTGTATATTTGAAAAAGGTTGACCTCCTTGCTTCTCTCATGTTACAATCCTCTTGCCGCTAAGCTCCTTTTTTCCTTGGTCCTTTCAACACAACATAGGTCATCGAAAGCATCTCGAAGACCCACCAATGCACAAAAGCCAAGAGCTTTCAGAAAATGGATTCCTATTTGAAGGGTGCATAACTGCATAGATAAGCTCATACTAACCTGTCAATTTGGGATCCAATTCAGTATTTTCCTTAGGATGTATCGGGAAGGAATTGGAATGTAATAATATCGATGCATATAGATATAGAAGAAGGGGTTCTCTATTGATTCAAACGCTCTACCTATGAGATAGGGATAGAGACAGAGGAAAAAACCGAGGATTTGACTTAGTATTTTTGATTGAAAAATCGATCTGATTTATTTCATACTTTTC
>QUWT01000747.1:35000-50606 GCA_004329165.1 Spatholobus suberectus
TTCAATTTTTTTTATTTACAGTTATTTTATTTTCTTTTATTATTGCTTATTCGCGAACCCTTAAGGATGTGCATTGGAGGATCTTGGTAAAACTTTCCATTCCTATTCTTTAAGCAATATTCCATGTCATGATTCAAATACACATTTTACATTCCAGTGCAAATTTTATGAGAAAAATGTCAAATCCTACTGAATCCTGGAAATTAAAAGTGAAGAGTACAACCCCTACTACCGCCCTAAATTTCAGGCGTAATATTTTCGGATTGCATTAGAATTAACTAGCACTAGTAACTCCCCTCCATCCATTTTGGTAAGAATTAAAGCCTCGCCTGTAACATCCTTAACTGTCAACTTTTCTGTAACTCAAATTCGAGCTCTAATAGCTTAATAGTAGAAATTAAGGTAGATTTTTTTTAAGCCTTTAAAACTGAAATTGTAGCATAATATAAAATGTGAAATCTTTTTCCATGTAAAACGAAATAAGAGTTTTACTACCAAACTATCAATAAAATACTATAATAATAAATACCAATGAAAATGAAATACAATTTAAAACTCTACAAATATACAGCTACATATTCTTGACACGAAAAGGGTTTACATTACATGCTAATGACACTATAGCACGGTCTACTACACAACTGTATACTCCTCCAAATTAGAGTATTACCATTTTAATCTTAGAGGAATACTAGCCCTGACACTACACTGGACTTTTTTGGCATCTCGTGTGATAGGACTAAACTTTAAAATCGTCTTTCCCAAGGAACAAGTCTTTTACATCTTCATACACGCTTCTGATGCACCACTCTGATACCATCCTGGTTAGGGGTTAAAAGACTTCTAATCCCAATAGAGCTCTCAACCAAGGTGCTTCCCTTGTCAATACCACGCGCTTTTAAGCCATGTACCTATTCACATACAAACCAAAGGCAATCCGCTACCTATTTCTGTTCCAAACATCCGCAGATGAAGGAAGGGATGGATTAATCAGGGGCAAGAACTAGACAATTTGAAACCAAGAAATCAAATAAACCTAGAGACCCACCTAAACCATAGTTCATACCACACAATTAGTATGACAAACATTAACAAAGCCATATCATATAATAAACTATAAAACCATGTATTAAACATTATAGCATTCAGTAGAGAGCACATTCACAATTCATATCACATTATCACAGTATATATAGATATCATAGTCATTATGCACACATAATGCATTTCATTCCCATGCTGGACACAAACAGAGATTTGATGCATGACCTATCTTTTTTCTTTTCAATCTATCAACCTTTTCTATCAAGTTACTCAATAAATCCACATGGTAGCACTAAAAGTCAATCTGTGCTACTACTATCCGAAATTGATGCGTCCTATACCACACCAATTCTGGGGTTTTATTGAGACACTCGTTAATGCAATGCATGTAGGCCCATAATCCATATAGTGTTCATCAATACCTATAGGAAGTGATTAGAAGTACAAATACCTCTCTCACCCCAAGGTACAATCCTCCTCGTCATCGAGGAAATGAGTAATCTTTCAACTGAGGACATTCATAGTCCAACAGAGGTATATTCTCACACTAATCCAGGAATGCTGAACAGTTGTCGGGATTATCAAGCTTGGTCAGGTGAATATCCCAGCTTAAGGGCGCTCCCTAGCCATTGGGACCTTCACCGCTCGATACCTTACCCCAAGACCTCCGCAAGCGGGTCCCTGCCTTTCATTCCTCAGTGTACCAAACTGTGGCTTCCCCATCCAAAACACATGCCATTAGTGCATGGTTTACAACATCAATATATATACATATGATGTATGAACATCCACAAGAACAATATATTCAATTGTAAATATTCATAGATAGTATTCCTATCACACATTTCGTCGATTCAATTGCACTTTCACTTTCGATGCTACTTTCGACAATTCAATCATTCAATTAACTCAGTTCACCAGAATATATCACATTATTCATCTTTCCTCCGCTTTTCATAACCAAAGTCATTATCATTCGCTATTCAATCCCAATAAGCTCTCACATATGCTATTATTATAAAACATTAATTATAATTTTAGCTAACTCAATAGCAAACCTCAATTTCATGTCTTACACTTTAAGGTTCAAGCAACTACGTTATGTCTACCGACTCAAGAGTCCTAATCATGCATTCCATTTAATTGGTTATAAATCATGTAGTTCATCTTAAGCTCACCGCCAATTAACAAACCAATTACATCATAAGATTTTCTGTTTTCTACGATATTGTGATACCCTGTTTTTGTTGATCGTTTTGGCATAGCAAATAAATTTTTCTTTCAACCATCTTTTATATTTTTAACCTTCAATATGTCTGGTTTCTAAATATAGTTTTTTCTAATTTTTATAAAATCATTTAAGACTCCAATTGATTACTTTTTCGTGGCTGGTTGCTGTTAGAATTTGACAGAACAACAGTCAATCAAAAATTCTTCAAATATTCATCACGTGGAATTAGAGTACGAAATTTTACAGGGATATTCTAGACATACAGAGGCAGCTCTCTACAAAAATATACAAAAATTTCAACCACACAGGAATTTATACACAAAAAACAGAGATTGTTCTACTGTAGTAAAAATCAGCAACTTGTAATTTAATCTTTAAGCATTGTAATCAAGCAATTGACATATATTTCAAACAAGTCCATCATCAAGAACATCATAGAAGGCCCAACTAAGCTCTAAGTAACCAATCATGCAAGCACATCACAGTTAGAATCCTTAAGGGTCATACAAATGAAATTGATAACACATAATTCATCAAAACCACCATCTAGGCCATTATCATTCTTGAAATCAAATTAATCTAGTTTCTATCCCCTTACCCATAGATGACCGTGACTGCCATGAGATGAAGAGGAGAGGGTTTTGATCATTCATGTTCTAATCAAGCTCTAATGGGTCTAATATCGCCTTTCCTACTATTTTTACCGGCAAAGTCAAAGAATTCACCAATTAATTTTACAAAACAACATTGAATAAGAGAATGAATATTAACCAAAATTTGAATTAGGTGGAGAAGAGGAAAATTACCATAGGGCTTTTAAATCCCATGAGAACGAAGTGTTAAATCCTTGATTGGATTTGGAATTGGAGGCTTGGATCAGTGTGAATTGTAAAATTTGACAAAGAGGGCTAGGGTTCAAAGAGAAAGGGGTGTGTGATTGTAAGGAGAAGTGGGAGAGATTGAGCTTCTACCACCACCCATAGAGTCTCCTTAGTCTTGAAAGGAAGAGAGAAAGCTTGGATGGTAGATAAGCTTGAGAGATTTTGAGAGAAATGGGGAGGGTTTGTTGAGGAAGAAGGGAAAAAAATGAGACCTTGTGGGAGAGAAGTGGTGGTCACAGTTGTAGTTAGCTAAGGAGGAGAAAAATATAATTCTTGGACCACTAAGTGTCAACATGTGTCACTAAAATGACCGGTGTTGGTTTTAATTTTGACTCAACGGGCTTACAGAGAGTTGAAGTTAATGGCATTAGAATTAATCTAGTCTTTCTCTGGTCAAACATGTGAGATATATCTGCAAACAGAGCTAAAAATAACTAATTTATTTTATAAGTCATTTTATGAGCTATTTACGAACTTATTTTTAGAAAACTATTATAGAGATCTCAGTTCGAGTTAGCCTTATTCAGGTAAGGTCTAGACATACTAAAGAATCTCTTATAATTTTTTTGTAATTTTTAAAGCTTATTTAGTATTTTTAACTGTGCTCTATAAGTGCCTGTGAACACTTTTTACTCATATATGTTAAATTATAAAAATTATCGAAAAATTTCTAAAAATTCATGATAAATTTCTAATCATTTTTCTAAGCTTAAAAATTATTTTTCTTAAATTTTTGACTATTCTACGATTTATCTCTTAATTATTTTCTTTATTTTAATTTATTAATTGTAATAAATCTAATTTTATTTATAAAATTACCAAAAATTATTTTTATTTCTTAGATACCTTTCTAATATTATTCTAAAGCTAGAATATATTTTTCTCAACTTTAGAAATGTCCCTACTAATTATTTAGACATTTCTATATAATTCCAATTATTACCTTTATTACTATTATTATCAAGTGTAGATATTATTTATTCGTTGCAGCTAAATCAAATCTTTCAAAATTTATAAATCTCTATCTAGACTTTTCATTAATATCACAAGACAATTAAACAAATGAAAATTGTTAGATAATTATTTAAGTAATATTTTGAGGATGTTGCATCGCCAGAGAACGCCTTCTTTACTACACACGGCCCTTCATAATTTGGAGTCCACTTTCTCGATGATCCTTTTGAATCGGAAAATTCTTCTTCAACACCAACTCCCCTTCTTTAAACTCCTGAGGGTGAAATTTTTTCTTATAAGCTTTTTTCATCCTTCTTTGATACAATTGACCCTAATATATAGCGGCCAACCTTTTTCCTTCGATAAAGTTCAACTGATCAAAACGAGACAGAACCCATTTTGCCTCTTCTAATTCGGTCTCCAATAACACTCATAATGACGGAATTTCAACCTCAACAAGGAGTACTGCTTCCATTCCATATACCAATGAAAACAGGGTGGCCCCAATCGATGTGCTCATAGAGGTACAATATCCATGTAATGCAAAAGGGAGCATTTCATGTCAGTCTCTGTATGTGACTACCATCTTCTGAATGATCTTTTTGATATTTTTATTGGTTGCCTCAACTGCCCCATTCATCTTTGGGTGATAAGGGGAAGAATTATGATGTTGAATCTTGAACTCTTCACACAACTCCTTCATCATTTTATTGTTCAAATTAGTGGCATTATCGGTGATGATTTTACTTGGCAATAGCTCCAATAACGTCCATCCCCTACATCGAAAAAGGCCAAGGTGTTGTCAAAACATTCAAAGGTCCTAGTGGAGCATGAATATGATCAGCATAGGTTTGGCATTTATAACACTTCCTCACATATATGCAACAATCATTCTCCATAGTCAACCAGTAGTATCTAGCCCTTAATATCTTCTTGGCCATAGCATGCCTATTGGCATAAGTTCCGAAAGAGCCCTCATGAACTTCTTTAAGTATTTGTTCTGCTTCTTTTGCATCAACACATTTGAGGAGCACCATGTCATGATTCCTCTTATAAAGTACATCTTCATTTAAGAAAAAGCTCATTGCAGGTCTGCTTAATGCTCTCTTGCCGTTTTCAAAGGCACTTGGTGGATATTCCTTGTCTTTAAGATAGTGCTTGATATCGAAATACCAAGGCTTTCCATTTGACTCTTCTTTTATGAGATGACAATATGCCGGCTAATCATGACTTTAAATTTTCATGAGATGCTTCCCTCCTGGTCCAATTCAAACATTGATGACAGGGTGTCTAAAGCGTCACCTAACTGATTTTCCTTTTGAGGTATATGATAAAAAGTTACGTCTTCAAAGTTCCAAATCAAACCCTTAATATAAGCCTGATATGGAATCAATTTATGATCACGAGTTTCCCATTCTCCTTGCAACTGATGGATTACCAAAGTAAAGTCTCCGTACACCTCTAGTATTTTAGCTTTTGATTCTAAGGCTGTCTGTATTCCTATGGCACAAGCTTCATATTCTGCAATGTTATTTGTATAATCAAAACATAGCTTGGCTGTTAGTGGAATATATTGATTCTATGGGGTGATTAGCACAGCTCTTACCCTATGCCCTAGTGCATTGGAAGCACCATCAAATAGTAAAATCCACTTTTCTTTAGCTTCACTTGCTTGATCAAACAGATTTAGTATTTCTTCGTTAGGAAACTCAGGATGCATTGGCTGATAGTCCTTGATAGGATGATGAGCCAAATATTCTGCCAGAGCATTCCCTTTGATTGCTTTTTTAGTGACGTATACAATATCATACTCCAATAACAATACCTGCCATCAAGCAATCCTTCCTGTGAGAGCAGGTTTTCAAAAATGTACTTGATTGGATCCATTTTAGACACCAGCCAAGTTGTATGACTCAACATATAGTGCCTTAAACCATGAGCAACCCATGCCAGGGGGTAACAAGTTCTTTCCAATAAAGAGTATCTCATTTCATAACTAGTAAACTTGCTCAAATAGTAAATGGCACGCTCCCTTTTTCCTAACTCATCATGTTCACTTAAGACACACCCTATTGATTCATCAAGCACTGTTAAATACAAAATGGGGGGCCTCCCTGGAACTGGAGGGACTATAATAGGTGGGTTTTGTAAGTTCTGCTTGATCTTCTCGAAGGCTGCCTAACAATCTTCATTCCATTCAATAGCTTGATTCTTCTTTAAAAGCTTAAACAAAGGTTCACAAGTGGTAGTTAGTTGGGAAATGAATTGGCAATATAGTTTAGCCTTCCGAGGAATCTGCGAACTTCCTTTTTCGTGTGAGGTTCTAGCATTTTAAAGATTGCTTGTACTTTATCTGGATCAACCTCTATTCTTTCTCACTAATAATGAAACCTAGCAACTTTCTTAACTTTATGCTAAAGGTACATTTTGCTGGATTCAATTTGAGTTTAAACTTCCTCAACTGCTTAAATAACTTTCGCAAGTTAACTAGATGCTTCTCCTCACTTCCTGATTTTGCAATCATATCATCTACATAGACTTCGATCTCTTTATGTATCATGTCGTGAAATATAGTCACCATCGCCCTCTGGTATGTTGCCCCAGCATTTTTCGGCCCAAGCGAGATTACCTTATAACAAAACTTTCCCCACAAGGTAATAAATGTGGTCTTCTCTATATCCTCAGGTGCCATTTTGATCTGATTACAGCCAGAAAACCCATCCACAAAAGAAAACAAAGCAAACTATGTTGTATTGTCTACCAGAACATCAATATGCGGGAGCAGGAAATTATCCTTATGGCTAGCCTTATTCAAACCTCGATAATCGACACACATGCGAACTTTCCCATCCTTCTTTGGTACCGGTATGATATTTGCAGCCCATTTTGGATATTTTTCCATTGCTAGGAAACCAGCGTCAAACTGTTTCTTCACTTCTTCTTTACTTTTCAAAGATATCTCAGGCTTCATTCTTCTTAACTTCTGCTTGACAAAGGGACATTTAGGTTTTAATGGCAACTTATGCTGAACAATATTGACATCCAGCCCAAGCATATCTTGATAAGACAAAAACCTCTGTGAACTCCCACAATAGATTAATCAAGCCTTTTTATGTTTCAACTTTCATGCTAGTACCAATTTTTACTTCTCTTCTATTTTCATCGTTCCCTAAATTTATCACTTCAATGGACTCCTGATGCAGTTCTATTTCTCTAGCCTTTTTTTTCATCAGCCCTAACAATTCTGGAGATAATTCCCAACTATCTTCATCACCCTCCTCCATAGGGTTGACAAGGTCATTAAAATCATATATTAGGGTATCAACATTGTCTTTTCACAGGATTCTCTTTCAATGTTAGCACAATAAATATAGTGACATGAAATGAAAGAAGGGTGAAAGGAAAAGAATTAGTAAAAGAAAGTTTTTATTAACACTAGAATGAAATGTGTGAGCCCATACAAACATCCTAAGGCTTTGGGTAAAACCAAAGGATTTGTATATGAAATTACATGGAATTCTTTCTAAAGATTATAGGCAGCTCAGTGATTTTCTAGTTATCAAGGTCTCTGTTCGCAACACATGGGTATACAAAATTGGTGCTTTCAACAACAAGATCATCATCAGCCATGGCAACTTGATCAAAATTTATCCATCTTGCGCTTTGGAAACTTTACGAATGTCACAGATGAAAACCCTTCCGATGCTAGACTTGCGTTGCTCTAACCGAGCCAGGTTTCTTTCTTTCTTTTCTTCCTAGATCCTCATTTTATCATCTATAGTGGGCTTATACCCTAACCTGTATCCTTCTTTGTTATTAAGGATTTCTAGCAAAGCTATAATCCTTCTTTCCTTTTTTCTTATATCGAGTTCTTGCCTGAGTCCTTCATTTAACATGACTCTGGTTGCCATCAATGCTGCATTAGACAACTGTGGCTTCACAAGGATAGATTTTACATATGCAGTGCCAACAATCTTTAGAGTTTGGAAGGAAGACTCTAACGCCTCCTCAGTAACCTCAATATATCGTGTAGAAGAGAGCCCATTTATAAGCAAGTCTTCTTTTCCCATCACAACCACCAATTTGTCATCCATCACAAATTTCAACTTTTGGTGTAAGGTAGAGGGAGCAACCCATGTTGAATGAATCCAGGGTCGTCCTAGCAGACAATTGTATGCTGGCATGATGCCAATAACTTGAAAAGTTATATAGAATACACAAGGATCGACTTGAGTTGGCAACTCAACCTCCCCTATTACTCCTCTTCTACTACTGTCGAAAGCCCTTTCCACCACAGTACTAGGCTTCATAAATGATATGATCCTGATGGGAATCATACTGTTTTTACGGATCTTCCTTTGAGTTGATTATCTTGTTTAACGAAGTATAGACAAAATAAGAAGATGAAATAGCACAAAGAGTAAAAAAAAGAGAATGACACTAAAATTAAAAAAAAGAGAATGTAAAGGAAATGGCAAGTATATGAATTAAAATAAAAAGATGAGAAAAGGAAATGAGATGGCAGAAGACGCCACACTCTATAGAGAGTGATAAGTCCAGCGAAGATTCGCCACAAAGGTATGGAAACCTTTGATAATAACCAAGAAGGTTCTATCTAAGAACCCAAAAGAGACACAGCTCTTAAACTCACAAAAAAGAGTGAAAATATAATCTTATTCAAAAGTGTGAAAACAAAGGAAACACATCCCTATTTATAGGGAAAAGTAGCACCTCCCCTCATTTATTACAAATGGGCAGCTAGGTTTGCTTGGCCTAGTGTAATTTAGCCCAAGCTCAAGAAAAGGAGGCAGCACTTTAACCCTATTTTCTCTATGCGCATAAATTAGCCCAAAAACAATAGGCCCAATTACAAAATTATTCCAAAACAAGAGAAGAAAACTAAATACATAATGAAATAAAAGTCATGCCCCTACATTGGGCCTTTCATTAACTTGGATTACTTGGACCATCTTGAGTGCTTCTCCTTCTAGATTTGACTTAAGTGAAGAAGGTTATTCACTGCTGGATCTAAAACTTCCTTGGTCTTCTTTACTTTTGACCTTGTCATGGGCC
Organism: Spatholobus suberectus; assembly: GCA_004329165.1. NCBI lineage: Eukaryota > Viridiplantae > Streptophyta > Magnoliopsida > Fabales > Fabaceae > Spatholobus > Spatholobus suberectus. Next base: position 44,184 of record QUWT01000747.1, read on the forward strand.
CACCAAGTCCTTGTAGTGCATCCTCAAGCTTTTCTTCCTTTGGACTTCCAATTGGGCCTCCTTGGTCTCCATCATTCCCTCCCTCTTCGAAAGAATTCGTCCTTGAATTTGATCCTTCATTACCTACATCAAAATGACTTAAGTCAGCCACGTTGAATGTTGCACTAACTCCATACTCACCTGGTAAGTCAATCTTGTAGGCATTGTCATTGATCTTTTCTAAGACTTGGAAAGGTCCACCCCCTTTAGGTAAGAGCTTAGATTTCCTTTGCATTGGAAACCTTTCCTTTTACATGTGCACCCACACCCAATCTCCGGGTTCAAATGTAACATGCTTTCTTCCCTTATTGGCTTGTCTAGCATATTGCTCCATCTTTTTTTCAATTTGGACCTTGACTTGTTCATAGAGCTTCCTCACATATTCAGCTTTAGCTTTCCCATCCTTATGAACCAAAGAAGAGATGTTAGGCAAAGGTAATAAATCAAGAGGAGTAAGGGGATTAAAACCATACACAATTTCAAAAGGGGATAAATTAGTAGTAGCATGCACAACCCTATTGTAAGCAAATTCAACAAGAGGTAAGCATTCTTCCTATGTTTTTATGTTCCTCTTGATGATTGTTCAAAGCAAGGTTGTAAGGGTCCTATTCAGCACCTCAATCTGCCCATCCTTTTGTGGATGACAAGTGGTAGAGAAAAGAAGCTTGGTCTCAAGTTTCCCCCACAAGGTCCTCCAAAAGTGACTTAGAAACTTTGAGTCACAATCCGAGACTATGCTCTTAGGCATTCCGTGAAGCCTTACCACTTCCTTGAAGAACAAGTCTGCCACATGAATGGCATCATCTACCTTGTGGCAAGGGATGAAGTGGGCCATTTTGGAGAATCTATCGACCACCACAAAAATGGAGTCACTTCCCTTCTTGGAATGAGGCAACCCTAGCACAAAATCCATAGATAAGTCAATCCAGGGGGAATTAGGAATGGGTAAGGGAGTATAAAGACCATGAGGCATTACCTTTGATTTTGCTCTTTTACATATAATGCACCTCTCACAAAGTTTATGCACATCATGCTTCATGCCAGCCCAATAAAAATGCTCATGCAACACATCTAAAGTCTTTTGTATCCCAAAATGCCCCATTAAAACCCCCTCATGAGCTTCCTTAAGCAATAATTCACGCAAAGAGCTCTTAGGTACACATAAACATTTTTCTTTAAACAAGTAACCATCTTGCCTAAAGAACCCTTCATGAGCTACTTTTTCACATGTAGCATACATTTTAGAGAAATCATCATCATGCATATACAATTCCTTGATGTGTTCAAAACCAAGCATCTTAGTTTCAAGAATAGCTAGTAAAGTATACCTTCTAGAAAGCGCATCAGCCACGTAAGGAAATTGTTCAAGGTATTCAACCCACTTGGCATGCCTTTTGTTGAGCTTACCTTGCCCTTTTAAGTACTTTAGTCACTTATGATCACTATGGATTACAAATTCTTTCGGCAAGAGGTAATGTTGCTAAGTGTGCAATGCTCTTATGAGTGCATACAATTCCTTATCATAGGTGGAATAATTTAAGATTGAACCATGCAATTTTTCACTAAAGTATGCAATTGGATGACCTTCTTGCAATAAAACAGCCTCAATCCCCACATTTGATGCATCACATTCAAGTTCAAAGGACTTAGAAAAATTAGGTAGTGCAAATATGGGTGCATTAGTGAGCCTATCCTTAAGTGTATTAAAGCTTCTCTCTTGCGCTTCCCCCCACTTAAAACTCACATTTTTCTTTACTATCGCATTTAAGGGCGCGGCTATGGTGCTAAAGTCTTTTAGAAACCTCCTATAAAAGCTAGCTAACCCATGAAAGCTTCTCACTTCACTTATTGACTGAGGTGTAGGCCATTCCTGAATAGCTTTTATCTTTTCCTCATCCACTTGCACTCCCTTAGCACTCATAACAAAGCCTAGGAAAACCACATGGTCGGTGCAAAAAACACACTTCTCTAAGTTAGCATACAATTTTCCTTTCTAAGCACACTTAATACGACCCTAAGGTGTTCAAGGTGCTCTTCTAAGGTTATGCTATAGATTAATATGTCATCAAAGTATACCACTACAAATTTGCCTAGAAACTTTCTCAGCACATGGTTCATCAACCTCATAAAGGTGCTAGGCGTATTCGTAAGCCCAAGGCATCACCAACCACTCATACAATCCATATTTAGTTTTAAAGGCTGTTTTCCACTCATCCCCTTCTCTTATCCTAATTTGATGGTACCCACTTTTTAAATCAACTTTTGAAAAGTAACATGCACCATGCAATTCATCAAGTAAATCATCTAGCCTAGGGATGGGATGCCTATATTTGACAGTTATATTATTTACAGCCCTACAATCAGTACACATTCTCCAAGAACCGTCCTTTTTGGGGACAAGGATGACGGCACAGCACAGGGACTTAAACTCTCCCTCACCCATCCTTTTTGCAATAGCTCCTCCACTTGTTTCTGAATCTCTTTAGTCTCTTGAGGATTTGTCCTATAGGTGGGCCTATTGGGCAAAGAGGCTCCTGGAATGAAGTCCATTTGGTGCTCAATCCCTTTCAAGGAGGCAGTCCAGAAGGAACACTTTTTGGAAAGACATCTTAAATTCCTGCAAAAGAGAATCAATTTCACTAGGAAGGGGTTTAGAGTTAAAGTTTAAGTTACAGGTCCTTGTACAAACAAATATACATCTCTTGCTTTGCAAAGCAAGCTCTCTTAATTCACTCTCCCTAGCAAATAAATTTTCTATTTTTTTCTTAGTTACAATTTCTTTGTCTTTATTCTTCTCTTGCCCCTTTGACTTTTCCTTAATGTCCTTCTTCTCTTGCTCCCTTTTTAGCTTTAGGGTTACTTGGTTTTCACAAACCTCCTTAGGAGTGAGGGTACAAGTGTGATCTTCAAGGAATCATGAACAAAAGAGTACTTGTTAAAAAAACCATCATGAAGAGCATGTTTATCAAATTGCCAAGGCCTTCCAAGTAGAATATGACCGGCCTCCATAGGAACAACATCACACAAAACATCATCACTATATTTACCAATTGAAAAGCTTACCGATACTTGTTGATTCACTAACAACTCACCACTCTCATTTAGCCATTGGAGCTTGTAGGGTCGCGGGTGAGGTGTAGTTTTAAGGTTAAGTTTACTTACAAACGAGTGCTGCCACATTGGTACAACTTCCCCCATCAATAATCAACGAGCACACTTTGCCTGAATGTTGCATCTTATATAGAAGATGTTCTCCCTTTGGCTTTGGTTCTTTGCCATGACTTGATTACCTAAGAGTCTCCTTACCATTAACAAGTCCCCATCGAGAGCATAAACTTCACATTCTTCTTCCACCTTCGCTTGAGGGTGGGAATTTGGACATGAGTCCCTAGAGAGGTGTCCATTTTCCCTTATCACCATTACCTTCTTGTTTGGGCATTGAGAAGCTATGTGTCCACTTCCCAAGCACTTGAAACACTTATGTTCCTGCTTTTAGAAGAAGAAGAAGAAGAACCATTAGTGGAAGGAAAATTATTAGAGTTCTTAGAAACCATACCTTCCTTGAGATGTGTAGGGTGCCTTCCTTCAGTTGTTTGTCCTTCCAAGTAGAAGACTTAGGGTTGTAAGAGGACTTCTTCCATGCACCTTTTCTTTTGAGTTGTTGCTCCACCTTTATGGCTTGATGCACTAAGTCATCAAGTTCTTCATAGTTTTGCAACTCAACGATGTCTCCTATCTCACGATTTAGACCATGAAGGAAACGTGCCATGGTAGCCTCCCTTTCTTCAACAACATTGGCCCTTATCATGGCCACCTCCATCTCTTTGAAATACTCATCAACATTTCGACTTCCTTGGGTAAGCCTTTGGAGTTTATTGTGCAACTCCCTATGGTACCATGAAGGTACAAATCTCTTTCTCATTAAACTTTTCATCTCCTCCCAAGTATCTATGGGGTACTCCCTATTTCTTTCCCTCTCCTTTTGCACTTGGTCCCACCAAATTAAGGCATAGTCAGAAAATTCAAGGGCAGCCACCTTTACCTTCCTCTCTTCATTATAATGGTGGTAGGAAAAAATCTGCTCAACCTTAGTTTCCCACTCTAAATAGGCCTCGGGATCATTCTTTCCTTGGAAAGAAGGGACTTGGGTCTTTACTCCTCCTAACTCTCCTCTTCTTTCATCACTCCTATACCTTCTATGTCTCCTTTCATAACTTCTTTCACTCCTCCCATGTCTCCTTCTCCTTTCATGGTTTCTCCTATCTCTCCTCTCTACCCGAATAGTAGGAATCTTCATCCTCATGCGAGACCTCATGTGAGAGTCTCTCCTCCTTTCATTATCTAACCTTGTGTTAATCTCCACCCTAAACTTCTCTAACTCTCTTGTTAAGGTGTGCATTAAGGTTGCCGTCCTAGGGGACGGGGGTACTTCCTCCACTCATCTTTTTAGAAAAATGTGGTAAGATAGAATTTAGTTTAAGATTGAAGGACCTCACCACTCTTCTCACGTGTTTACACTCTTTGAGATGAGTCCACTCGTGTTTCTCTCAAAAATTGGCTTTTGATTTTTTTTAATTGAAAATGCTCTTGCCTTTTACCACTCAAGCCCTCTTTTTAAGTTCTTAAATAAATCCCAAGCATGCATCAATTATCAAAAGCACATACAATTGTAACAAGTCTCACAAAAGTTATCACTCAGAAGTCGATAAAAGGAAAAACTCTAGACAAAACAAAAAAAAAAGGAATTTAAAAGACAAACAAGAAAAGCTAATTAGAAAAGGGTAAAACTCAAATGGAATTGCAAGAAAGACAAAAAAGGAATAATGAAAGAGATAAAGAAGAAATGCGCAAGTTTGGATATTGAGAACAACACCACTCTTATGAATTCCTTAAGGCAACCAAATTAAGATTATTTAAGTGAAGCAAGGACAATTTTTTTTTTAATTCTTCATTTTTTTCTTTTTTGCACTTGCAACGGATATTATATGCCTAATAAGGTATATAGTTTTTCAGGTGCTATAAGACGTGAAATGAATTGCGCAAAAGTAAAGAGAAATAATTATGCAGAATTAAGAATAATTATGACAATTAAGACTCGATTATGATACAATTAAGGACAGTTAATGATGATAAATGGCAATAATTGACAATTAATGACAATTAATGGCATAATAAAGACAATAAACAAGGCAATAAAAGACACAAAACACAAGAACACTACCAACTCTAGGATCCGAGCTCTAAATACCACATGATATGATCTTGATGGGAATTATACTGTTTTTACGGATCTTCCTTTGAGTTGATTATCTTGTTTAATGAAGTATAGACAAAATAAGAAGATGAAATAGCACAAAGAGTAAAAAAAAGAAAATGACACTAAAATTAAAAAAAAAAAGAATGGAAAGGAAATGGCAAGTATATGAATTAAAATAAAAAGACGGGAAAAGGAAAGGAGATGGCGAAAGACGCCACACTCTATAGAGAGTGATAAGTCCAGTGAAGATTCGCCACAAAGGTATAGAAACCTTTGATAAGAACCAAGAAGGTTCTATCTAAGAACCCAAAAGAGACACAGCTCTTAAACTCACAAAAAGGAGTGAAAATATAATCTTATTCAAAAGTGTGAAAACAAAGGAAACACATCCTTATTTATAGGGAAAAGTAGCACCTCCCCTCATTTATTACAAATGGGCAGCTAAGTTTGCTTGGCCTAGTGTAATTTAGCCCAAGCCCAAGAAAAGGAGGCAGCACTTTAACCTTATTTTCTCTATGCGCATAAATTAGCCCAAAAACAATAGGCCCAATTACAAAACTATTCCAAAACAAGAGAAGAAAACTAAATACATAATGAAATAAAAGTCATGCCCCTACATTGGGCCCTTCATTAACTTGGATTACTTGGACCATCTTGAGTGCTTCTCCTTCTAGATTTGACTTAAGTGAGAGAAGGTTATTCATTGCTGGATCTAAAACTTCCTTGGCCTTCTTTACTTTGACCTTGTCATGGGCCCACCAAGTCCTTGTAGTGCATCCTCAAGCTTTTCTTCCTTTGGACTTCCAATTGGGCCTCCTTGGTCTCCATCAATAAAGATACCCTCACATGGCAATTTCTCAAGAGTCGACTTTGGCATGACGTTCAATGAAGAACCAATATCAATGAGCACACGAGTTATCATATAATCGATGCATTTAACTGAAATATGGAGAGCTTTTTATGTCCTCGCCCATTAACAGGAATCTCGTCATTTGTAAAAGTGAGATAGTTGTTGGCAATGATATTATTGACTATATTCCCGAACTTGTCCAAGGATATATCATGTACCACATGAGCTTCATTCAAAATTTTCAACAAAAATTTCCTGTGTGCCTCGGAATGCATCA
>QUWT01000748.1:0-36681 GCA_004329165.1 Spatholobus suberectus
CATACTGAGTACTTTATCTCCGTTTGCTGCATATACTTGGAGTCCTGGCCTTTTCCATACTTCCAATCCCAATTGTGGGATTAAGCCCTTATGCAAAAAGTTGTGTGTGCTTCCCGAATCCACCAAAACTGATACAGTCACTCCTGAAATTTTTGCAAGCAATTGCATGGTATGGGAATCACAAGTTCCATTAATGGCATGTATAGAAATCTGAGGGTCTAGTACAGTTTCCTCTTTTGAATCGCTATCCTCATTTGGTACCTCAATCCAAAACAACCTTTTGCATTTATGTCCTATTGCATAAGATTCATCGCAATTGTAGCATAGCCCCTTCACCCTTCGCTTCACCATCTCTGCTCATGTTAGTCTTTTAACAAACGTTGTAGAAGAACCCATTCTGCTACTACTCCAGCTAGTTTATGTGTGTGTTCCACCTCATTTGCTGTCAATTTGTCTAGGTGGAGGTATAGGCCCACTTCTAAAAGATTTTCTCACAATATCCTGAGAAACTTTCTGCTCGCGTTCTAATGCCTGAGCCATATTCATAGCAACGCCCAAATTACCTGGTTGCTGGAACTCAATATCAATTCTTAGTTCCTCTGACAACCCAGCTGTAAAAAGATCCACTTGTTGGCGAGGTTTAAGATCAGAGGTTCTAGCTAGTAAGGATTGAAATTGTTGTTGATAATCCTCTACAGAACCTGTTTGCTTCAGGTTGGCCAACTCACCTAATGGATTATTGCTCATAGGTGGCCCAAACCGTATATAACAACATTCCTTGAAGCGCCCCCACTCGAGGTTTGTTTCTTCTCCTTCTATTTGGTCAAACCATAACTGCACCTTTCCTATTAGATGAAAGGCTGCTAATCCCACTTTGTCTTCATCCGCTATCCTCTGATTTATAAAAAATCTTTCACAACGTTTCAGCCATCCAATGGGTCCCCAGTTCCATCATAAGTGGGAAATTCCATTTTGGAATAACGGGGAACCATGGAACCTCCAACTGTGGGTAACTTTTGTCTGCTGAACCTTTATTCCCTCCTTGTTACCACTGCACGTTTCCCTGACTTCTTTTCGACCGAGCTTTTAGCAACCGCAGCAAAAAGGTTAGCCATCTGCTCCTCTAGTGCACTCTGCCTAGTAGCCATCTGCTCCATGAGGCATTCAATTTTGTAGCTAAATCCATGCCACCCATGCTCGCTTTGGATACCAGTTGTTATGTGCCCTTGCTTGGGATGAGTCATGGGTTTAGACACAGTAGACACCTTGCGATCTATAGTGAAGGCAAGGAGCAGACTCATCCTTGACAGAGCCCTCCTAAACCCACAAGGAAGTTTTCTACAAAAATAATTTCTGATAATTTCATTCCAATCATAAATTGCCCTTTTAAAGGCTACAGATAAGAAGTCCTAATTGATAAGATCTTATCTAATAAATATATTCTAGCTAAATTCCAAACTAAATTCAAAACTAAGGCTGATAAGGATTCTGTTAAGTAGAATCTTATCTTATAAAAACAGAAAGAAATCCAAATTATTTGGAATAAAAAGCTAAAATTGTCCTAATCTAAACAGGGAATAAAAATATGAAATTATCCTAATCTTTCACAATTTTCCTGTGCTGGTCTTGCTTCCCAATAAATGCATGCATGTCAAGATGTTATTGCTTGCAATCTCCAAGGATGTAGAGACGTTCTGCAAAACAAAAGAAAATCAGCAAGGACATCAAGTTTAAGTTGAAGAATATGAAGAGCATGATGAAGAGAAACTCTTCATTACCAACTGTTATGCTGCAGAGTGCAGAGAGCAGCATGGATGCACGGTTGATAAACAAAAACATACCAATATCATTGCTTCTCATGCAAACAATTCATGAAACCAGACAAGACCTATTCTTCAAGTGATGATAAGGTAATGGAGAATACTTGATGCCAAAGGAAAGGGAAAAAATGTAGACTCGTAGTTGACACTTGAACAGTTGTAAAACTAACCATTGATATTCTTTTAGTACCTAGAATTAGTCAACTTATTGAGCGTGAGTCAAATGCTTGAAAAATTATACTCTCTACATTTTCATCACAAGTCATACATGATGCATCATATTTGATCCATGTGCAGAAACAAATTGTTGATAGTAAGTATGATAGACAAAAACAAGAAGTAGAAAATGTCGCAGCAGCTACCAAGCTATTTGGCTAAGAAAAATCAACTAAATTGAGACAAAATTGGCATGAAGCTATTTTACTATGGATTATCATAAATCAACCATTGTCGTCACTAACACTCCTGTCCAGCAGACGGACGAAGCATGTAACAGTGAAGTTTCATGCAATCTAAGAAGAAAAAAGGTGGTGTAGTCTATTTCATAGTAGCTCTGAAAACCAGTTAGCACATATAACGACCTAGCCTCTAACCAAAAGTACATTTGAATCTCCTTAGGAGTAAACTTTGATTCTTAAGGATAAACCTCAAAGAGTGTGTAATAATATATTGTGGGAAATTAAGAAGAGACATTTTAGTGGTGATCCTGAATTTTAGGACTAAGTTTTGGGGTTGTTAAATGTTTAATGCGAAAGTTGGTCTGTGTGTCCAATATAGCTCAAGTATATGATATTTAGTAGTGATAGAAAACAGCTAGATACAAGTTTTCGGCAACATATGCTCTGTTCAGTTGAGCTCTTTTAGCCTCATTCTAATGTAGAAGGTTTATTAATTCCTTCTTGTTATAGTGATCCTAACCCCAGAGCCAAACCAATCATAGGCTCTTGCTATTAATTGTAACTACTGCAGTCCATCAACAACATCACAAACCAAAAGAATCTTATTATGGATAAGTCTATGTTTTCACTTTAGGGATTCCTTAGTAAATATTGACCTATACAATATGTTTTTCCCCAATACTATCAGCTTAAAGCATCTCTTAGAGAAGAACTAAGTACCTGTGAATTGAATTTGACCCAACATTAGCAAGAAAACTTGCAACCTTAGATTGATCAAAACCAGATATCCAAAAGCAAGGTGATGATTGTAAATATGATAAACAGAAACAAAAACTAGTGTGGCTCAACTCATTTCTCTAATGAAGCATAAAATATCTCCTCAGTAACAACAACATAATAAGCTCTCCGTTTTCACCTTAAAATCATGAGTAAATTGTTTTACTAGGAAAAACCCAAATGAATTGGGGTAAAACTGGTAAGAAAATATGAGCATAAAGGTATAAAGACAACTCAAGGGCTATAATTAGGGGTGTAAACAAGTACCGCCAAGCCAAGCACTTAAAGTTTAAGTTTAATTTGTGAAAAAAATTAGTTGTTCAACCTTGGCTTATTTATTTAAATGAACTTAATTAAAAGCTTGAATTCGGCTTGTTTAAAAAATATAAAGCTTGAACTTGATTTGTTTAACTCATTTATCACTTAATTATTTTTTTTCTATGAAAAAATCTTACATTTTTTAACTTTATTAGTTTAATATTTAATAAAAATTTAAATACTATATGATAATCTACAAATAAAATATATGTTTAACATGTGATATATGAAACTCAAACATTCTAGACTATTACATTTTTATAATCTAGTAAATAAAAAATTTATAGTTTTTTGACTGCTATAAAAGGGAACTTCAAAATCAATTTATTATTCTCAACAAAGTTCTACATATTTCTATAACGAATATATAAATAGCAAAAGATACTAAAGTCCACAATCATTAATTTAAATAAACGAGTTATTCACAAGCTTGATTGTCGAGCTCTTAAAACTTGGGCTTGGTTCATTTGAATAATCAAGCCAAATTTTAAGTTTGAATTCATTTACTTAATTAAACAAAAGAACATTTAACAAATCGAGCTCGAATAATTCACGAATAACTTAGTTGAGTTACACCCCTATTTATAATACATCCATGAAACCAGGCTATCTTAAAAATCCTACACCAGAGCTTCCGGTGGTTGCAGTTCCATATTTGTCATCAAATCAACATTTGGAGGTGTGCCAGAGAGCAGCTTAGTGACGCAGTTGAAGAAGCAGGCGATGGCGAGCAGCTGACGGACATAGTTGAAGAAGCAGACTAACAGCAGATGGACGTAGTTGAAGAAGAGGAAGGAAGCTAGGAGTAAGAGAAAGAGGTTGATGATATAGTACCACAAAAACTTAACGACCAGAATCTGCAGGAGTGCTTCACATCCAATTATTCCTGACACGTGGAATGTTATGACGGTAGTTTGCTTGGTCATGTCAACCACGGATGCAAGGACGTGGGAAAATATAGCAGTGAGGAAAACCAGAATGGTTGGACTTGATTGTTGGAAGGGATTGGTGTCCGAGACACCATACCTAATTCCAACACAAGTTGCCTCTAAGGCTATAACAACAAGGTAGGCTTTGTTGCTATTCATAGTACAGATGAAGATGAGAGTAGTATTTGAAAAGAAATAAAGAATGAGGGGCTTTAAATAGGCGTGTAGAACAGGGCTCTACCACCAGATGACATCGCATGAGTCGTTCTAACCCAGCTTCAACTTTTTGCCCGCCTTTAAGAAATTTCTTTGCCATGACCAAGTGTTCAGCCAAAGACTCAGGGCAAAGTGCGTGAACGTTCAGTATAATAAAAGTTTTTAATTTGGATTTAAAATGAGAATATTTGTTTTTTATGTTTAGTTTATTATTTAAAAATTAATATTTTCAAAAACATTATTTTTTGAAAATTTTTTAATTATATTTCTTACAAATTATTTCTATAGAAAGGTAAGTTAAGAGAAAAGTTTTTCTATGATCAAAGCAGGATGGATTCTGATATTTTATGGGTCCTAGGTGAAAAAATAAATAAGGGTCCTTTATGTATAAGTATTAAAAAACGTAAACATATAAAAAATAGACACATAATTTAATTAAAAATGATATGTTTCATCACATTAAACAAATAACATAATTTTAACAAATCTTTAAAAAATATATCACATTTTTCATTCAATTTACTTTTATACTATCGTCTATTATCGACAAAAATTATCATCTTAAATTAAATTTTACATGTATTTTTGTTCTTTATTAATAAACTAGCTTTTAGTTTTATCTAGTATTTTAGCCTGCGCATTGCACAAGTTAAATATTTATTTTTATATAATTATAATTATAATTCTTAATAAATAAATATTTTTAGAATTTTAAATTATATTATTATTAAAGTTTATAATAAATAAATATTTTTAAATATATAAATTATATTTTATACTTTGATAAATAATTTAAATTGTGATATAATACTATTTTTAAATTAAAATGAATAGGTGATTAAGAAAATCAAACACACACACATACAGACACACACATATATGTGTAGGAGTAGATTCCTTTAGAATTTGAGTTTTTGTTTGTGTTTTTTATATTGTTAAAAACAAAACTTTAAGTTTATGTATTATCATATATCCACTACATGTTCATTTGTCACAATGAGCTAAAATTTATTTAATATGAACTTATGAATGTAATACATCATAAAAAAAATAATTAAGAGAATAGTGCTTTATAATCACTTATGACATTTTATTTAGATATAAAAAAAAGACATGATAAATAATAGTAATTTCAATTTATTTATAAAAATAACATAAAAAAAAATTAAAAATTATCACACAATTATATATATATATATATATATATATATATATATATATATATATTTATTTATTTATTTATTTATTTAATTTATTGTGCCCTCCCAGTCATAGATCCTGACAGGCCGGCCAAGGTCAAAGTATGATCCCGAGAATCACTATCCAAAGGAAAGAATTACTTCAAAGGGTGTGCACCTTATCACCATCCAAAGTTGGGGTTCACCCTATATATCGCTATCGGGCTACCCAGCGAGGTATCTTATTTTACTGTCCAAAGGCAAGAATTACTATCAAAAGTTGTGGTGCACCTTATCACTATCCAAAGTTGGGTTGCACCCTATCTATCACTATCGGGCAGGTATTTGTGTTGTTGCCCAGCGAGGTATCAAACCAAGCATTTTATCACCAAAAACAAAATCTAACCAAGCATTTGGGGGGTTACCAGCGAGTTATCTAACTCAAGCATTTGCGGTGCAGTTTAAGTGTGCGCAGTCTACGCCAATGTGGTTTACCGGTGGTCGATCTTCAAAATATTATTTTTTATAAAAATAATTATTTTTTATTTTTTAAAAATATTTTTTTTAGTTCTCACAATAATAAATATTTTTTATTTTTAAAAAATAAATATTTTTTATTTTTTAAAAATAATATTTTATTTCTTAAAATATAAATATTTTTTATTCTTTTAAAAATTAAATATTTTTTTTAGAGTCAAATGAAAAATGCATTTAAAAAAATATTAATAGATCTGATCACAACACTGGAAGAAGAAAAAGACCTGTCCAAATCCAATTACCAAAATTAATGAATAGATATTTAGAAATTTATTAAAAAACAAAATATTTAAACCTTTAAATTAATCTTAAAAATTAGTGTGTCATTATATTAGTCTTTCTAAACAAGGTTGTCATCAAATTAATATTTTAAAATACAAAATAATTATTAAATTCATGATTTTATGTTATTATTTTAGTCCTTTTCCAAAACAAACGTGATAATATTCAAAAGTTTTAAGAAACAAAATTAGTGATAAAAAAATTTCGAAAGATTAACGTGATGAGCATATAATGTTTTAAAAAACCAATTTAAAAAGTTACTAAACAAAACATGGATATATCAGTCTATAAGAGAACACCCTTCTTATATACTCTTTAAATAACTATACTAAATTATATTAAAGATTCTATGTGCGAAAAATGTTCTATTCCAGAAGATCGGGTAAAGATAGATGCCTATGATTATTTTGTCCCCTTCTTTCTGTTTCGTGGCCTCATGAATTTGATATTTGAGTGGAAGAGTCCGCCACCTTTTCAATTGCATGTTCAACAATTTTGGTCCTCGCCTTACATTGACTCTCCTTCTGCCTCTTGTAAATTTTAGCCAAAAAGGACTTCAATACAGCTTGAACTGCTTTGCTAGGATGAGCTTCAATGGAGGTTACAAGCCAAAATAAATTGTTCAATCACACTTTCTGTTTCGTATAGGCTATATGTATAAAAATAAAATGACGACTCCAAACATGATGATTTTGGGATTAATCTAACAGCCCCTTAGTTATTAGGAATTTAAATCGGAATCCAACAGACCTAAAAAAGGAACTATTACATGAATAAAAAAGGAACTATTCTTTTCTTACATGAAGAAAAGTAAGAAAATAATACACTTTAAATTGACAGTGACATCTATACACTTAAATTGATGGCAATTTCTAGAAAAGGGTTAGCAAATTAACATTTCACGTATTGGGTAGATTTGCTACCCCTATTCCACCTTTAACATTTCAGGCAACTTTAACAAAGATCTACGCCTATTTAAGCCCCTTTTCAACGTATTGGGTCCCGTTCTACGATCTACGTGTATGTGTCTGGATACTTGGGGTGTTACCATCAAGTATCTGGGGTGTTACCATCAAGTATTTGGGGTGCAATTTAAGTGTTCGTATTCTACGACAATGTGGTTTACCGGTGGTCAATCTTAAAAATATTATTTTTTAATGAAAAAATAATTTTTTTTTTAAGTTTTTTAAAATATTTTTTAATTTTTAAAAATTAAAATATTTTTATATTTAAAAATCAAATATTTTTTTATTTTTAAAAAATAAATATTTTTTATTTTTTAAAAATAAATATTTTTTATTTTTTAAAAATTAAATATATTTTAAACTTTTTAACTTCCCAGAAATTTAAATGGGGATATTTTTTTTTCATTTTTGGTTTATTATTTAAAAAATTAAGATTTCCAAAAAACATCATTTTCAAGAAATCTTTTTTAGCTATGTTTGCTACAAAATTGTTTTCATGAAAGAGGTAAGAATCAAATATTTGGGAGAAAAATTTTGTTGCATTAAAAGTATCATGATATGATTCCCGAGAATCACTATCAGGTATTCAGGGTAAGGTATCATATTATAATTATCCAACTGGAGGTGGAGTCTAGCATGCGAGAGCGGTCAATATATCCCACCGTGCGAGAGGTTTCGTGACCCTTGGATATAATAATTTTTAATTTAACGGGTTGGATCTTCAGTGTTTTACCGGTTGAGAAAATATTTTCTGTAGGTTATTTATTTTAAATGAATAATCCACATGTATACTTAAAATGGCGTGGACACCTAAGTGTCTGAGAGGGGGTCGTTGAACTCTCCTCTGCCCATTTCCACCGGAGGAGTGACAAATCCTTCTTCTTGTTTGCCTAGCAGATCTCTTCCACCCGAAGCCAACCCCGACACATCCCCTGCTCCCTTTGACGAAATTGAACAATGAGTTACACCTAACATGACCCCTTGTCTACTCGACGAAATGGAAAAATGAGTTCCATCGGAGGCCGTATTGCAATCCTCTTTTTCAAAGTTTACGGTTGGTGCCCTTTTACCCAGTCTATGTTGTCGTTCTAAGTGTTTTTGTTGGAGGCAGAGCACTCTTTCAGTGGGATTTGAAATGTAAATCGCAGGTCGTTTGGGAAAGTCGATGGAATTAGTGTGTTGTGTTGGGGTGGCAGTGTTGTGTTAGGGTTGATTGCTTTGTGGTTTAACTGCATTGATTTCTAGTCGCGTTCATGAATATATTAGTTCCTTTTGTTTAAGGTTTTTGATATTTTGATTTGTGGGCCTGCTTATTGTGAGTTGGCCATATGATTTATTACGAGAAGTACACTACATTGATCCTAAAATTTTGAGTGCTAGTTAATTTTATGCCTGGAATTACAAAAATGTCATTTTTGTCTCTGAAATTATCAAATAATGGTTATTTCAGTTCTTCCATGTTACAAAAGGATAGTAGTTAAAATGTAGGATCGGAGCTGTGATCGAAATTATAAATTAACACTTTACGTATCCTTAAAACATTCAGTTTGCTGTTGCTTGGTAACATCATTAACTCAAGACGTAGTGCTACTGATTTTAAGTTTTGATGTTTGATTCTAGGCTTGCATTTGAATTTTTGGGAAATCTGAAGTGGATGAAAATTATAAGTTGTGACCACAACTTGCAAGTGCGAATAACTAATGATGACCATTTATTTTTTCACAAGATGAAAGAAATATAGCTAAGAGGCACATATCACATTCCCAATTAAGAAAGTATTTTGTGTAGGTTATTTATGACTCTTTCTTTAGTGACTATTTTGGTGTATAGTGATTGACTTCACTTGGTGCTAGTGGATGATTTTTGGCCTTTAAATTGTTATTTTTCACTGATAATTTGTGGCTGTTATCTGTTCTTAGGGTGGAGCTAATGCTGGGCATACAATTTATAATGCAGAAGGGAAAAAGTTTTCCCTTCATCTCATTCCTTCTGGTATTCTCAATGAGGATACTCTATGTGTTATTGGGAATGGGGTTGTAGTGCATTTGCTAGGGTTGTTTAAAAAGATTGACGGTCTTGAGTCGAATAGGGTCTTTTGTAAGGGAAGGATATTGATATCTGATTGTGCTAATAGAAATGATAGTGATGTTATAGCTTGTAGTATCACTATATTTTTCAGGATGCATTTGCAATGTATTGGGGGACTATTGAGTTTGGTGGTTGAGGAATTATGGGTAGAATTTCTATATGTTGAGCCTCATCAGCAATTTGGTTCAGGAAAAGCAACAAGTTACCAAATTAGCTTGATTGATAATGGAAAAATGCCATCTATCAAGGTAGGAGATCTATATGCTGAAGAAGAAAGAGACCTTTTGGTGACAATCAATGTTCCGATCAAATAGTCTAGTGATGAGTGTCTGTCTTGATAGTTAGAGGTGTTTATAAGGACCCCATCACAAAAAAAAATTGCTGGGTTTGGCCTTTGGAGGGCCCACTGCCTACTTGCATTGGTAACTTCTCCATAAATCTGGAAAGGCTAAATCTTGGTTTATGTTCATTCAATGGGGGATACCTACGAGCTTGCTTTACTTGAATGTAAAATATATTTTTCCTGACATAACTTAGTGTCGTATTCCATTGGCATGGTGTATGGCATAATTTATGTTGTGATCTGTATCAGTTTCGCATGCATATGATATTTACTTGAGAATAAAATCTAATGCTTATAAATTCCATTGTTAAAAGACAATCCATCTGTCTTGTTATTGTAATTCCTTAATATTGCATTTCCATCTAGTATTTTGTGAAGTTGGATTTTTAATTGAGCTAATACTTGTTTGAGGAATACTTGGTCTTCATGATATGCTATTTATTGAATTCATCATGCTCTTGCAGGCTGCTACATATGGTACCTTTTTTGTATATGGCTTTTAATATAATCATTTACAGGTAAATGCTACATGTATACTCTGCCTGTGTTAGTAAAATACACAGTGAGACTCTCAAATATATACAATAATCATACATGAGCTCCACAATTCAATTGATACCTGCAAGAAGTAAACAATTCGCACTTTATTAAATTGACGTTGGAAGGAGGCAATTAAATGTCGTGCTGAATCTAACTGAAATCAATTTTATTCTCTTTTCTTATCAAGAGTGCCAACATTCTATTAGAATCGAAGAAACAAAACTAAATGTGTCCTGCATTCATTGACAAGGAAAGATCCAAACTCTAAATACACAACAAATCTCCAGCCTCCTTTCCAACAAGATAAATCATCAGCTCAAAGGCCCTCAAAAAACCAAATGTGGTCTTCAAAAGTCTCTACATGTCTTATTTTGCTCACTAATCCATATCTTCAACCTAAAATATTTAATAAAATAAAAAATAATTTGTATAATAACGAACCAAGATAAAGTTAAAATTGTTTTCATGCAAATGATTTTACAACTAAAGACCTAAGAAAACAAAAAGAAAAAACGTTAAAAAAGATTGTACTCAAAAAGGTTATACTAATAATACATTTTTTTCCATTAATGATTATCAAATTGCATTTTCACTCAAAAACACTCTACTATAAAGAAGCTTGCCCAACAAGATTAGCAAGTGGAAAAAGGCAATTTCATACCCAATACTCAGGAGGTTGCATCTTTAAATTGTAAGTTGATGCCATACTCATGCAATAAGCACCAGCATCATGAACAACAAAACCAATACCCTTTAAGTGAGATTCAAATGAGATAGTTTAAACAAATTGGCATTTTTGCCATCATCATAGTGTTGGATAAATTACACACATTATTTAAGCAACTATTTGAGTATAAGATAAATTATTATATTACCTTGGCTGGAGAAAGAAGTTCTCTTTCATTTCCTAAGAAATCGCAGACTCACAGACAAGACCAACCACATCAAATGTTTGTATCTCTTTTCATATTTACACAACTAGACTTTTGGATAATTTCCTATTGTCAGTGGTTGCAAGAACTTGCAATCAAATCAATTTAGAAACATCATACTAACACAGCCACAAAGAGATAGTTGAATAGAATTAATTAGCTTTTACTGTCCAAACATGAAATCAAGAGCCTTATGGGCAACTTGATGATCTAATACGTCATTGAGAATGGAACAAACTAGTGACAATTTAAGGTGATGCCTATCAAACCATGAGGCACTTGCTCACATTTAAGTTAATTTTTTGGAAATTCATAATGAACGACAAAACAAGATGTCTACAACTAACAAATTCGATCATGAATAGGAAAGAGTTAGATGTTTAAGGTTCTCTAGTGCTACACCTAATAATTGGTTTTATAAATTTTGACAGTAGCTGCATAAGCAAGTATTTGGTAGTGTGAACTCATGTAGGGCTTCGAACCCATACTATAATTCCATGGCTCATTATAAGTAATTCAATGCTTCACTCTATCTCCAAATTCCTTGAAGTACTGCATAGTCTTGGAAATCATTTCTGCACATAGAAAAGTGTTTGACACTGATGAAAATCCAATTTATATAAGCAGGCATTCATTTATAATAATTGCTCATATTCTAGCTAGCTTGAATGAAAAATTGTGTTCTGTTACTTACATAATACGAGGGCTTGAGAAGCCACCATAGTTATTTTGTAAGGCTTGGGGAAGATCCTAATGGAAAAGGGTCACAAATGGCAGAAGATCTGGATTAATGTCATTCCCATCAAGTTGTTATCCTACAAGCCAAATATTTTATTTTAAATCACAAAGTAGTAGCAACAAGACCAAAATAATACTCACCCAACATAGACCAGTTCCTTCAATCTCTACAAATTTATGACTTTCTTTAGGAGTGTCATCTTATACTATTTTTGCACCCTAGGGAAGGAAGCTATTTAGAATTCCTCATGAATAGAAAAGAGAAGTGTGTAAATAAAGATAAGTGTGGTCACCCAACAAATTTCATTTCTTCTTTGAATACGATCCTTTTGTTTTTGCACTTTCTTTGCCTTCTCCTCAATTAGAAATCAATTGTTCATTCTTAATGCCCTCTTTGCATCACAATCTTTGAAGTCCATGCTCATGACAAGTGATAAGGCTTCATCTGAAACTTGCAACTTCATTAAAGAAGCAAGTTAGCTAATTGACTCTATGGAGATAAAAAGAAAGGGATAAAAAAATTTATATATATGTTATGCTTAAATCTTCAAAATTTAATGTTGGCTTCTTAATGCTGTAGTAGCTTGGGCTTCACTATTTTTTTTTCATAGAACTTACATATTTAAAATAGATATGATACTTGGACTTTACTCGTATTGAATCACAATATGCTTTCTCAGTTCAATTAACCTAGTCAAATTTTTCTTTTATAGAAGTCAATATTGCTCTTGCTTTTTAAGCTAGCAAGCAATTAGTTTGACAGCATAACATATTTACTTTTTAAATTCTTATATTTTAGTTAGATAATTTGGCAATTGAAATGAAAATGACATGTATGTAGACTTAAGCTAATATATTAAGAATCCTAGAAGCCATTTACTATTGATAAGATGGGTTTCAGCAATAGAGGAGAAGAGAGGCAGAATAAAGACACGATTGGGAAGGAAATGTCAGGCATTCTGTATGGTCAGTAGAGGCGCAACCTCAAACAACCCCAAATGGAAACACCACCCATGCCCATGGCTACGTTACGTCTATGGATTACCCCTTAGTACAGATTCAGAACCTCAAAAACCTCTATGCCCTCCTTCTCAATGAAACCACCATCGCAGACAGTAATTAAGTCCTTTTAGTCTGCAATTCATCGCTCCACCATGGCCTCTGACGCCTTTCCCTTAAAGTGTACACTAATATATAAAACACTTAAGGTAAAGAATAGATGGCGAGTACACTAAATACATGGCGCGCTAATTTTTGTTTTTAAATTTTTGTGTTTAAAGATGTAAATAACACACTGATTATAATTAGAGGGAACCGCACATTTTCAATATCACATTTGCAGGTTAGAGGGAAACAATTTGAAGGCATGTAATTTGGAAAATTTCAGCAGAAAAGTTTTTGCCTTCTAAACATTAATGAAAAAAAAGGGAAAGAATGATTGATTAAATTTGAGTATAATTTTTAATGATAATTATTATATTACTTAACAAAAATCTAAAATTATATTTAAATTAGTATTTTAGTTTGCTTTTCGTATAGAATAAATATTTTTTTATACAATTAAAATTTAAAATAAATAAATATTTTTAATATATAAATTATATTATATATTTAAATTTATAATGAATAATTTAAATTGTAATATAAGATAAATAAATTTAGGATTAAAATGTGAGGACTCATAACTATAAAGTTAGTATTTGAAGGTCGAAATTTTAGGACCAATGACAATTAACCTTGTTAGATTGATTGTTAGAAGTGCAAGTGAAAATGCTAAGAGAAATATTTGGACGATAGTCACAAGACAATGAAAAGTAAATAATCGCATTTAAAGACACCATATTTTAATTATATTTAAATTAATAATAAAAAGTGTATTAGAAATAGTGTTATTAGCATTTCTCGTGTAATGAAGATAAATTATAAAAATGTTATTAATATGTAAAAAAATAATTTAAAAATAAAATATTTTTATAAACTAATTATAGATTATAAAATATATGTTTATAAATCATGTATGACTTAATTATTTTAATATAACTTAATTGATAAAAATATAATCAATATAACTTATTTTAATATTGTCAATAATTTATGTTAGAATGTAAAATATTTTAATCATTTCAATATTAATTATTTCAATTAATATGATTATATGAATGATTTTATTGAAATATACTTAATATAAATTTTCAAAATATTTTGAGGTTGAAATGTCTTCGATTGGTTCCCGAAGTCAATTAGGAGTATTTTTGTCATTTTACAAACTTATCTCAATTAATTCTTGAAAATTTTCTAAAATTATTATTAATTATTCTAAGTACATTAATGACTTAAAAACAATTTTTAAATACTTGTAACTATTTTTTTTTTGTTAATTCTATTACAAACTTTTTAGGGATACAATGATTATTTTACCCATTTCTGAGTTCAGTTTCCCAAAAATTATTAAAAATCTAAACTAAGTACTATTCACTAATACGAATGTAATCGTAGGGATCAAATTTTTGATATTCTCATTCGGTTCTCCAAAAATAAATACAACATAATTAGAAAAATAATTTGATAAACAAAAAAAATAGGAGTGTTACATAGGCTTCATTGATCTTGGGTCAAATATTATTGGATTACTTGAGTTTTAGTGGCTATGGGTCAAACTCCATTTGTTAACTTATGCCTCAATGAGCTTGGGTCAAACATCACTAGACCAATTAGGCTTCATTGGGTATGGGTAAAGCATCACTATATTAATTAACTTCATGTGGCTTGAGTCAAGTGGGTTTGAGGTTAACTTTAGGTAAGTAGTTTTAGACTTGGTAATATACGAGTTTAAGGTCAATAGATCAATAGTCTTAGACTTCATACTAGTTGGGTTAAAGTCAACTTTGGGTTAGTAGCCTTAAACTAAGTAACACTTAGATTTATGATCAACCATGGGTCAGTAGTCTTAGACATGGTAATATATGAGTTTAGGATTAACTACGAGTTAGTAGTCTTATACTAAATGGTATTTGAGATTAGGGTCAACTATGGGTCATTATTATTAAACCTGGTGACACTAGAGTATAGGTCATTTCTAGTTCAGTCATCTTAGACTTGGTGATTCTTGGGTGTAAGATTAAGTCCAAATGAATAGTTTAGCAATAAGTGATACATGATTGTAGGGTTAGGTCTAGATGGATAGCTTGAAACTATTGTCACACTTATGTTAGGGTCAACTATTGGTAAGGACTTTTATACAGTATCTAAGATTAGGGTTAGCTCTTAGTCAGTATTTTTATACTTGGACATACTAAGGCATAGGGTCAACTTTAGGTTAGTAGTATTAGACTTGAGTGCAAAAACAATTTATCTAAAATTAGGATTAGCTCCTGGTCAGTACTTTTAGACTTCGTCATACCAAGGTGTAGGGTTAACTGTAGGTTAGTAGTATTAGACTTGAGTGCAAAAACAATTGATGCTTTACTTTTTTATTAGCAAAAGCCTTTCCAAAAGGAAATAAAGTTCATAGGTCTTAATTTGATACTTGAAAAATTATTCATGAATTTGGGCTTGATTATATGAAATATTTGCTTAAATGATTGCATCATTTCTTGAGGTGGCTCTTTTTGAAATCTATGCCTCGTTCAACTTGTAGTGCCCTTCGATATAAAGATATTTAGGGATAAATGGCTTTAATTTAAATTTGATGTAAGTATGATAAAAGTCCTTATCGAAAGGTTAACTTAATGTAAGTATAATATATGGTTGTAAGGTTAGGTTCAAATGAATAATATGACAATATAATCATACCAATGTTAAGCTATGTTTTGCACAAAAACTCTTATATTGAGTGATATTTTAGATTAAGGTCAATTATAGGTCAATATTCTTAGACTTAGTGTTATCAATTTAGCATTGACATATGTCCATATATGTATCAAGTGTTAGTCATTGAAGAGGTCAAATTTATACGAATGTTAGAGGAAACAATGTTAAATTAAATTATTAAATTCAGGGTTACCACCAAATTATTATTAAATTATTTCATAATTAACAAAAGATTATTATCAATATTTATATAATTCATACAAATTAATATGTTTTCAAATATATTATATTAATTACATTAATTCATGTTAAAATAATATATGCTAAATTATATTAATTCAAATTATAATTTAATAATTTTATATTATTAAATTATAATTTAAAATAATTCATATTTAAATAATTATAATATTTAACAATCAACATTAATTATTTAAAATATAAAATTAAGTTATATTAATTATATTTTTACCAATTATTTTACATTAATTAAATTAAGTCGTACATAATTATATTTTATAATTCACACAACAATTTTTAAAATATTTTTCATTCAAGATAAATTATTGATAATATTTTAGTAACTTATATTGTATTTTTACCAACCAATTTACTTAAAATATAAACACATATTTTATAATTCATAATTAAACGATTAAAATATTTAATTTTCTTTAAATTATTTTTTTACATATTAATAAAATTTATAAGTCATATATTTAAATTAAAATTAAAAACACTATGAAAGTTGGTGGTTTTCCTTAATTATTACTCTCCTTATTTAATTTTAAAATAAAATTTTAGCTTTTTAAAATACTATATTTCTTTTACATCCAATAAAGGTTTAAGGTAGTGAACACAGGAAAGACAAAATTTAAAAAGATGAATTTCAATATTTGATTTATTAGTGAAAAGAGAGACCATAAGTTCTACATGGTTAAAACTAGAGTACCAATCCTATATGACTTTACGAAAGATCTAGCATTAAATTAAAAGCAATCAAAGAGAAATACCAAATATAAAATTAAAATCCCCTTTGACAAAAATAGCAATGACAATGTATGTCTTTTTTATTTGTTTAAGCTGTCTAGCTTTCAACAAGCTTAGCTATTAATGATTTGGGCGCTATCTTGTTCCACACTAATACCAAATTCCTCCTCAAGTCTCATCACAATGACAACCTACATTAAAACTAAAAGGCCAATTCTAAATAATCAAGCAATACTCATGAGACATATATGCCAGATGTTACTCTAACAAACATGGTATAAACTCAAGAAACAAATAAACCAAGGAAAGAAATGCAATTATATAACTATTTTTCTCAAACAACTTGAGGCATTTTATGAAGGACACAACAATTAATCTGTCATACACTAAATACATCCAACTGCTATATATCATTGACATTTAACACAATGCTCTCAAGATAAATCCCACTCACAATAGTAGTTCAAAGTGCAACCGGACAATTTCATTTTTGGCGAACAAAAGAAGTTAAAAGAAAAACTAATAGCCTAGAAAAATATGCTATTCATAATTGTCCAGAAAACCCGAAGTTGTCCAGATTTTTATCATATAGTATATATCACCAGTCACAAAGTTCAAACCAGTTGCATCAATATCTTCATCGTAAGCATCTTTGATACACCACTAAAGTCTACCCAAGATTTTCTTCGACTTGTAAGACTGGTGCTGCTCTCTCCCCATGAAATTATGGTACAGTTTTAGTTTCAGATGAGAAGGCATATTGACAAGCTTTCCAGTCTTTTGCAACCTCAACAGCACTGGCTGCTAGCTCGACCAGGTGTATGCATTTCTCAACACGAATAAACACTACAATCAGCATGTACCACATGCGCATTGCATATTGCACCCAAATTTTCATTTACCATGTCTCTGACAAAAAACAATGTATGATGTCCTACAGTGTGGAAGACAAACAACTTTAAATTGCTGACTCGTTTTTGAAACACACAGTGAACAAGAAAAATCACACCATATGTACAAGACAAGTTAGAGGACAATATGCAGAGCATGCAAACATGTACAACACAACACACTAGCAACATATACCTCAAACTCTATGATTAGATGTGACTATGTGTAGAATTAGTTCTAGCATACTCAAAACTTCATGTTTGAGATCAGATGAAATATTTCCCCAATATGAAATGTTATCACCATAAGCAAGTCCCTGTAGTGAATATATCGTTTGAATTACTAATCAAATGCATGACGCTATGCATAATTCATGTGATTGTACTAGCTCTTGTTTTGTATTTCCAAGTGTGGATGCAACTTTTGCTACACTTGTGGGAATAATTGGAAGTCTGCGTTGGGAGTGTGATGGTGGGGCACAGAGGGAGTATGATGGTGGGTCACGGAGGCAAAGTTGCCATTGGGAGTGGACATGGGTGGTGGTGGGTTGCTTTTCTTATTTAATACATTGCTTTTTCTTATGGCTATGCTAATTTAGGCATCGATGTATACTTCATTAAAATTAAATATCAAGAATGTCAAGTTAAGGCTTCCTTTGATCCATATCCAAAACTCATACATGATGATGGACTTTATAACAGAGAACCAAAGCTAACAGAAATCCAATAGCATTTGTATTAGGGGTTTGTGTCAATATAAAAATATTCAGCAAGCATTAAGAAAAATCTATATAAAAGTAAAAATCAACCTTCATATCAATGAAATTCATTGAATTGATGACAGCCATGCGGCTATTCTCCACTTCATCCAAACAGCTCTTCCTGATTCTAACACAATTTTAATGCTTTTGATCTACCTTTGGTGATAAGAAGTCTGGCAATGCTGGTGAGCTTGTGTTCCCTCTCGACGATGACGCATGTTCTAATGCATTGATTGTTGTCCAAGGTAATGGAGGCCTCTGCTTGAACCTGGAAAAGAAAAGGAAAAGGAAATGCGCTGATACGAGATTTCAATTCTTTAGGAACAAAATTAAGACATCCCTAAACACAACAACATTCAAGGAAAAACATCAACGGCCACGACCTTCGACCAAGCAGCCCTATTTAGAAAAACAATTTAAAGTACTTTGTTTTCTTCCAGAGTTTCACTCCCACAAACTCTGAACAGGAAACTTCAACTTTATTTTTCACCAGGAAAAAGTTAAGACACTCACTACAAACATGATGGTCCTTCTGGCAGAAAGGCTCGCATGCGGTATACAAACAGTCGGCACGCATTATTCGATTTCGTCAACAGGAGAAGGGGGCATGTTGGCTCCTACCTTTCGATTTCGCCTATGGCAGCAGGGGAGCTGTCGAGTCCTGGCTTTCGATTTTGCAAAGGCGAGAAGGGGACGTGTCGGGTGTCGGCTTCGAATGGAAGAGATCAACAAAGCAGGCGAGTTTTGTCAATGGGAGAAGGGGGCGTGTTGGCTCCGGCATTTTGATTTCGTTGACGAGAGTAAGGGAGGTGTTGAATGTGAAAAGGGGAAAGGAAAAGGGGAAAGTTCAACCACCCAGTCAGCTTACCTCCAAGTAAGACGACCTGTTAGCCACCACGTCATTTTAACAATACATGTGGATTATTCATTTAAAAAAATAACCTACAGAAAATACTTTCTCAACAGGTAACACACCGAAGATCCAAGCCGTTAAATTAAGAATTATTATATTCAAGGATCACAAAACCTCTCGCACGGTGGGATATATTGACTGCTCTCGCATGCTAGACTCTGTCATCAAGTGCAAGGTGTCATTCTACGACAATGCGGTTTACTGGTGGTCAATCTTAAAAAATATTATTTTTTAATAACAAAATAATTATTTATTTTTTAAAAAATATTTTTTATTTTTTAAAATATATTTTTTTTAAGATCAAATATTTTTTTGAAGTTTTTAATTTCCTAAGAATTTAAAACAG
Source organism: Spatholobus suberectus (assembly GCA_004329165.1). Classification (NCBI taxonomy): domain Eukaryota; kingdom Viridiplantae; phylum Streptophyta; class Magnoliopsida; order Fabales; family Fabaceae; genus Spatholobus; species Spatholobus suberectus. The sequence continues at coordinate 19,772 of QUWT01000748.1, forward strand.
GAATATCTGTTTTTCATGTTTAGTTTATTATTTAAAAAAATAGCATTTTCAAGAAACATCATTTCTTAAAAATCTTTTTTAGTTATATTTTTTACAAAATTGTTTTCATGGGAGAGGTATGGGAGAAAAGTTTTGCTGTATTAAAAGTATCTTGCTATGATTCCCAGGAGTCAACTATCAATTATTTGGGGTGCACCCTTAGGTATCACTATCCAATTATAAGTGTAATTAGGGTGGAAAGACAAATATTTGGGCGCTTACCCAGGTATCACTATCAAATATTTTTGGGGTAATATTTAAGTATTCACATAATCCGACAATGTGGTTTACCGGTAGTCGATCTTAAAAATATTATTTTTTAATAAAAAATAATTATTTTTTATTTTTTCAAAAATATATTTTTTAGTTCTTATAAAAATAATTTTTTTATTTTTTCAAATGTAAATATTTTTTATTTTTTAAAAAATTAATTTTTTATTTTTAAAAAATTAATTTTTTATTTTTTAAAAATATTTTTTTATTTTTTAAAAATTAAATATTTTGTTTAGAGTCAAATGAAAAATGCATATAAAAAATATTAGTAGATCTGACCTGTCCAAATCCAAATACCAAAAATTAATGAATAGATATTTAGAAATTTATTAAATAACAAAAATATTTAAACCTTTAAATTAATCTGAAAAATTAGTATGTCATTATATTAGTCTTTCAAAAAAAAAGTTTATCATCAAATTAATCTTTTAAAATACAAAATAATTATTAAATTCATGATTTTATGTTATTATTTTTGTTTTCCAAAACAAATGTGATAATATTCAAAAGTTTTAAGAAACAAAATTAGTGATAAAAAAATTTCGAAAGATTAACGTGATGAGCATCCAATGTTTTAAAAAAACAATTTAAAAAGTTACTAAACAAAACGTGGATATATCAATCTATAAGAGAACACCCTTCTTATATATTCTTTAAGTAATGCATCTTATATATTAAATGAAAACAGCTATATTGAATGAGACAATTTTTAGCTGTTATTCTTTAACGAGAGCGTTTTTAGCTCTCATTTTTCAATGAGAGCACTTTTAGAAATTTTTTAATCTCTTATTTCTTTCAATCGATCATTTTCAATATCGTTAGTTCTAAATTAAATTTCAATATTTTTTTAAAAGAAATTATCAATAATTAAAAATTAACATTGTGTTATAATAATTGTTTAGTATAAATTTAAAATATAATCTATATGTTTAAAAATATTCATTTATTACAAATTTTAATTATAATCTAATTTATATATTCAAAAAAATTATTTATTATAAATTTAAATTATATAAAATAAATATTTATTTTGTGTAATATACAGATTAAAATACTAGTTATACTAAATTATATTAAAATTTCTATGTACGAAAAATGTTCTATTCCAGAAGATTGGGTAAAGGTAGATACTTATGATTATTTTTTTTTTCCCCTTCTTTCTGTTTCTGTTTCGCACGCTCATGAATTTGATGTTTGAGTGGAAGAGTCCGTCACCCTTTCAATCGCATGTTCAACAATTTTGGTCCTCGCCTTACATTGACTCTCCTTCTGCCTCTTGCAAATTTTAGCCAAAAAGGACTTCAATACAGCTTGAACTGCTTTGCTAGGACGAGCTTCAATGGAGGTTACAAGCCAAAATAAATTGTTCAATCACACTTTCTGTTTAGTATAGGCTATATGTATAAAAATAAAATGACGACTCCAAACATGATGATTTTGGGATTAATCTAACAGCCCCTTAATTATTAGGAATTTAAATCAGAATCCAACAGACCTAAAAAAGGAACTATTACATGAATAAAAAAGGAACTATTCTTTTCTTACATGAAGAAAAGTAAGAAAATATACACTTTAAATTGATAGTGATATCTATACACTTAAATTGATGGTAATTTCTAGAAAAGGGGTAGCAAATTAACATTTCACGTATTGGGTAGATTTGCTACCCCTATTCCACCTTTAACATTTCGGGCAACTTTAACAAAGATCTACGCCTATTTAAACCCCTTTTCAACGTATTGGGTCCCGTTCTACGTTCTACGAGTATGTTTCTGCATACTTGTATCTACCTGTTTTCTGCCGCAGCTGGATATCATTTACTTAAGCTTTACTGGACATACAGAACAACTTCAACATTAAAGATTAAACATTTAAACAAACCCAAAACTTCAGTCCTAAACTTCAGGATCACCATTGTTTTTGCTGTCAAAATGTCTGTCCTAAAATTTCCTACAATATATGAAACCAACACTCCTTGAGTTTTATCTTTAAAAGTCCAAGTTTAGTACTGCGAGATTCAAATGTGTTTTTGGTCAGAGCTTTGGTCATTATATGTGCTAACTGGTTTTCAGAGTTGCTATGAGATAGACTACACCAGTTTTTTCTCTTTCTTAGATTGTTTGAAACTTTATGTGTTTAGTCCTTTCATGCTGGACATGAGTGTAAGTGATGGAAATAGTTGATTTATGATTATCCCACAATAAAATAGCTTCATTTCAATTTGTCTCAATTTATTTCAATTTTTCTTAGCCAACGCTTAATTTGCTGCTAAGACATTTTCTACTTCAGCAGTGAATTGAGTTGAGACAAAGAGCCACTACTTGTCTTTGTCTATGATATTTACTATAAACAATTTGTTTTTGCTTGGATCAGATATGATGCATCTTGTATGACTTATCCTGAAAAATGTAGAGAGTATAGTTTTTCAAGCATTTAACTCAATAAGTTTGACTAATTCCAGGCACTAAAAGAACATCAATGATTAGTTTACACCTATTGAAGTGTCAACTACGATTTGTCCATTTCCTTTGACATCAAGTATTCTCCCCTGTCATCACTTTGGAGAGTAGGTCTTGTCTGGTTTCATGGAATTGTTTGCATGAGAAGCAATGATATTGGTGCTGCCTTTGTTTATCAGCCATGCATCCATGTTGCTCTCTGCAGCATAACAATTGGTAACAGAGTTTCTCTTCATCATGCTCTTCATATTCTTCAATTTGAACTTTCTTTCCTTGCTGATTTTCCTTCTGTTTTGCAGCCTTCTCTACATCCTTGGGGATTGCAAGCAATGACATCTATTCCATAGTTACATAATTCTCTCGATAACCCTGCATACCGCATACTGAATTTACCGTACCACGTACCGCATTCCAAGTTCTCCTTAAAGGACGTCTGGTAATAAAAAATTAAAAAGTGATGAATGGCGTACCTACATGAACCACAAACCCCGTACCCGTACCACTTAACTGGTAACTATGATCCATTCTTTCAGTAAGGACAAGGAGGATACTAGCTATTTTTTCCTAACATCATTACGCTTTCACTATATTTTTCTTCTTTATTTTTGTTTTGTCCAAGTTTCTTCCTTCTTGCTTTGATGCTTGTTTGCTTTTCAGGCAGCTTAGAATGTGTTAGGCCCCTAATTAATAGAGTCTTTAGTAGAAAGTCTAATAGGGCTGTAGCTATTAATAAGGAACTGTCTTACTCCATTTGCAGATTTATGCGGCTTTACATTTTGGATGTGCGTTCTGGTGAACATCTTAGAAAGCTACCAAGTAGCTTGTTCTGTTTTCCATCTCTTGGGCTCGAGTATCAAAGAATGCCTTCTGGTTGTCATTTGTTAAATCATATAGTTGTACTAGTTGTTCACTTTAATACACTGTCTCTCAGAACTTGTGGCCTATCAGATGAATATCTTATGATTCTTATATGTTGTCTGCTGTAGGAAATCATATACATAAAAAGATCAACTTCAAAACTGAGCTATTGTGCATTAATGACTGTTAAATCGAGGAATCTTGACTTGACTGGCATAACTGAAAGAAGCTTCAAGAACGGCAAAAAACTGTAGTTCATTAATTTTAAAATCATTCAGCATGCTATGGCATCAGGTTTGACTTCTTTATTCTATTTTAAGGAAACTACAGTTGCCGTAATCAAGTGGACATGCATGTGAGTATGTCCATAATCCCATATAACTTCAACCTTCATCTCTGTGCGTTCCTCTTCTTTTCACTGCTTTAATATATTTCCCAGTGATGCATTTTTATTGCTTTGGTTTTTGAATATTCCTCCTTTGTTGACTTGTCTCTAAATGCTCAGACTCATTTTGTTTTCTCAGTTCCCAGTTGATTTCGTGCTTATGTTATATACAGAGAAAGTATGAAATTTTTGGAGGCCATTGTTGGGGCCATCAGTTTTGACCGTGTTGCATGGATCAGCATGTGTCAGGACTCAAGAGAATCACATCTCGTTAATGTCTTTGTTTTACTGTGGCCATAAGATGTTAAATTGTTAATTCAATTTCAATCCCCGTCCTTACATGTTAATAATATTTATTAAGCAAGCTATTCCGGTGAACATGCTAATAATGATCTTTGGCAATGAACTACACTAAGTTCAGCTTGCAAAATATGGAAGTACAATAAATGTCATAAGTAAATGTGCTTATGAAGGCGTTAGACAATGTGCGTCTGTTACTGGTAGCAGTATGTCCTTATTATACTACAAAATCTACAGTGATATTTGTAAGCTTCACACTGACAACGACCTTCTAGACACATACTTGTAATGGAAATTAGGGACTTGAGACTTCTATCACTGTTAGGAAGGAAGGTTTAACTGCTGATCAGATGGTAGATTTGGAAGAACAGGGAAGTATAATTGCTGAATTGCTGGATTTGGAACCTGTAAATACCATGTAACCGTTTCTCAAAGTTGTTTCCTGGGTAGTTATTGTTTGAATTATTGTTTTTTTGAAAAAAAATTCTCATCTTTGCTTTGATATTAGACAATTTATGTGTATCTGTCTCTATTTGTGATTATAAAAATCACCAATATAATTAAATTCATGAAAAGAGAAAAACAGCTGCTTCATATTTAGATAAAATTTAATCAATTTAATTACTTTAGTAGATACTTATTTATGTCGTGTATCTGGGGCTTAAGTCAAAAGGACATTAATACTTTCAATTACTTAAAAAAAAAATTAAAAAATTATATTTGTTTTTTAAATGTAAGAAATATTTTATTTTTAATGAAAAAATTATATTTTATTTGCTTAACCTATACACTTTATCTATGAGATAAAAAATTGTCAATAAACTTTGTCTAAGACATTAGTAAAAATTACTTAAATTATATTTATACAAGTTTAAAGATCACTTTATAAATTTTTAGATTAAAACATGGTATGAAATATTCATTTCAAAGTAATCAGCAATTACAAAAAAATTATTAATTGCATTAATTATTACCTTTACAATTTAATTATATATATTTATAGAAAAAATATTTTCTCATTATAAGCATGTTTATGTCGTATGTTTCATTATATTTTTTATTAAAATATTTTTATTAATTAAATTTAAAATATAAGTATTCCATATTTAATATTTTAATTTAATTTTACTGAGTAACACTCTTGAATGTATACTAGTTTGTAGAATTTTTTTTGGTAAAGACCATTGATTAAGCTAGAATTGGCACCCCATGCTAGTTGATCTACACCTTCGGTGATTACTAGTTTGTAAAATAACAATATAACAAACGTTTACACTATTTCATTGTAATAAAGGGATAAAAAAATTAAATAACTTGTTTATTACACCAGAATTAGTCTAAAATATTTTTGGATTTGGATGTGTAATTTAGGCTAAAAATATTATCCTCAATTGACTTAATTAAGGCAATTGATATTTATACTTTCCTTTGTGTTTATTTAAAAAAAAATTTAAATATCCTTTGAACTTATTTGGTTTCCGAAAATTAATGTCCGGAAGTATTTTTCCGGAAACCAGACGTAGATAATCAGCGATTTGAGTTCATCCGAATGGCGCCTTTGATTCCAAGCTGAAGCACGGAGTCAACTCAGTCAAGGATGGGGACGTGAAGAAGAACAGACAAAGAGGTAGTGATTGGTAACTGTTAAGTGCATAACAAAGGAAAAAGATGAATATGGGTACTCACGATACCAAAAACCTTCAACAATACTGGTGCCTGAATTTGGTTGCTTGGGGATGGTGCGTGTGGATTTGGTTCTCGTTTCACCAACAACAATCCAAACTTTTTCACTTCCTTTAACGACTCAGATTCTGATTAGGTGCAGGTCAAGAACGGGAAAGTGGAATCCTCCTTTGGCAACAGAGCAATACGCATGCCTAACGTAGAAGCAACCTGTGATGAGAAAAACGTGCCTGAAGAACAAGGTGCTAACTGACGACGTTGTTCTGAGAGTTTTCATGTATGATTTGCCTTCTGACTTCTATTTTGGACTATTGGATTGGAAAACTCAGGGGAATGCTAACAGTGTTTAACCTGATATGAGAACTGAAGTACCCCATTACCCTGGGGAGTTGAATTTGCAGCATAGTATAGAGTATTGGCTTACTTTAGATCTTCTTGCTTCGGGACTACCTGAAAACATCATCTGATGCTAAGAGTGTAATCAGAATTGGAAACTCTACTGAAGCTGATGTAATATTTGGATCCTATGATTCTTTCCTTCCAGTGCAAAATTGGAACATGCACCAATCTTTTGAAATTTTCTAATTTTGAATTTTATGTCCATTTATTACATTCATTACTTTTCTGACAAAATTCGGTAGTACCCTTTTCAGCTATAAACTTTGATTTTGTACCTGATATTTTTATAGAGAGGAGTAGCTTGTTTATAGCTATTATTAAGGAGCTGTCTTGCTCCATTTACATATTTACGTGGCTTTACCTTTTGGATGTGCATTCTGGTGATCATCTTAGAAATCTAGCAAGTAGCTTGTTTTGTTCGCCATCTCAGGCTCGAGTATCAAAGAATGCCTTCAACCTGTATTGTTAAATGATTTAACTTAAACCACTTATACAGTTGTACTAGTTGTTCATTTTAATGCACTGTCTCTCCGAAACTGTGGCCTATTAGATGCGAAACCTTATGGTTTTTATATGTTGTCTGCTGTAGGAATGCATATACTTAAAGAAGAGTGACTTGGAAACTGTGCTATTGTGCATTGATGTCTGTTAAATCCAGGGAGTATCTTGGCAGGTAAACCGAAAGAAGCTTCAAGAATGGCAACAAACTGTAGTTCTTTAATTTTGCATTCATCGAGCATGCTATGGCATCATGTTTGAATTATTTATTCTATCTTAAGGAAACTACAATTGTCGTAATCAAGAGATTGTAGTTGGACATGCTTGTGAGTATGTCCATAACTACATTTTATTTCAACCATTATCTGTGTGTTCCTCTTCTTTTCACTGCTTTAATAAATCTCCCGCATTTTTATTGCTTTGGTTTTTGAATACTCCTCCTTCGTTGGGGCCATTAGTTTTGGACTTACATGGATCAACATGCGTCAAGACTCAAGAGAATCACATCTTGTTGATGTCTTCTATGGTTTTACTGTGGCCATCAGATGTTAAATTCTTCATTCAATTTCAATCCCCCTTCTTACATGTTAATAGTATCCGTGTTAATCAAGCTATTCCATTGAATATGCTAATAATGATCCTCGACAATGATATGGAAGTACAATAAATGTCATAAAGTGTTTGTAAAGGAGTTAGTCAATTTGCATCTGTTACCAGTAGCAGTGTGTCCTTATTGCTTATAGTACAAAATCTACAATGATATTTGTGAGCTCCACACTGATCTTCGAGACACTTACTTGCAATTGAAATTTGGGACTTGAGACTTGTATCACTGTTAGACAGGAAGGTTTAACTGCTGGTCAGACGGCAGATTTAGAAGAACAGGAAGTACAAATATTGATATCAGCATTATTATTTTTAATTGCTTTATCCAGTTGCCATATCACAATTGGACCAGCTTAGCTAGGTACCCAAACCCTTAAAATTAGTTTCGTACCACAGAATTTGCCTTTTTTTTTTCTTCATTTTTATGTTTTTTGAAAATATTTTGAATATTATTTTATGTAAGAAAATTTTGCATTTATTATTTAGAAATTTTTGGTCTCATGAAATTTTACATCTTTTACATAACATACATTTATATATAATTTTTTACATATTTTTTGAATAAAAAATAACTTTATCATTATATACCTAACCCGTGAGTCGCACGAGTACCTACACTAGTTATATTGTATATAAGACAAACAGTTGAAATACCCAAATTTCAAGTGTCCCAAACATCCATTGTATGTTGATTTTGTTTCCCAATTTAAATTAGAATTTTATCTTTATAATATTTATATATATAAAAGTAAGGTTTTGTAAGATTTCTGAAGCTTTAATGAGAGATATTAAGGTTTTGATGCATTAATTAGTATTTTCATAATGATTTTATTTATAAAGATTTGAAATTTGAGATTATAATTTGAAATCAAATAATTGGTTGATTCTAATTAATAAACCCTAAGTAGAATATATAAATTTAAACGGATATAATAATTATTTGAAATTATTGAATTATATAATAAATAAACGTCCATATTATTAGCTAATTAGAATTGAATAAATAAATTTAAAAGAATTCAAATCAAATTTGAATTTAAATAAATAAAGATACTGCTTATTAAAACATAAATTGATTGAGAGAGAGATGATTTTAAATTCGAACAATCTATTATTTTATAATTATTTGAAATTATAATTTGAAATCAAATAATTGACTGACTCTAATCAATAAATCAATACATTTTAGTACAAATTCAATATTATTAGCTAAGTAGAATTAATACAATTTTAAAGGATCAATTTGAATGAATTTGAATCAATTTGTAGGATTTTTGAAGCATTAATAATATTTTTTCTCAAATAAATAATAATATTTTTAAATAAATAATAAATTGGTTTTTTAATATAATATCTTTATATATATAAAAGTAAGGTTTTGTAGGATTCTTGAAGCTTTAATGAGAAATATTAGAGTTTTTCTAAAGCATTAATGAGCGATATTAGATTTTTTGGTGCATTAATTATTATTTTCATAATGTTTTTATTGATAAAGATTTGAAATTTGAAATTATAAATTGAAATCAAATAATTGGCTGATTCTAATCAATAACCCTAAGTAGAATATATAAATTTAAACATATATAATAATTATTTAAAATTATTGAATGATATAATAAATAACGTTCACATTATTAGCTACTTAGAATAGAATAAATAAATTTAAATAAATTTGAACCAAATTTGAATTTGAATAAGTAAATAATTAAATAAAGATACTACTCATTAAAACATAAATTAACTAAGAGAGAGATAATTTAAATTTGAACAATCTATTATTTTATAATTATTTAAATTTTGATATTATAATTTGAAATCTAATAATTAGCTGATTCTAATCAATAAATCAATACATTTTAGTACAAATTTAATATTATTAGCTAAGTATAATTGATTCAATTTTAAAAAATCAATTTGAGTGAACTTGTGTGAATTTGTAGGGTTTCTGAAGTATTAATAAATATTTTTTCTTAAATAAATAAGAATATTCTTAAACAAATAATAAATTATTTTTTTAATATAATATCTTTGTCTTTATATATATAAAAGTAAAGTTTTGTAGGGTTTCTGAAGCTTTAATGAGTGACATTAGGGTTTTTCTGAAACATTAGTGAGTGACATTAAGGTTTTGAAACATTAATTAGTATTTTTATAATGAATTTACTGATAAAGATTTGAAATTTAAAACTATAATTTGAAATCAAATAATTGGCTTATTCTAATCAACAAACCCTAAGTGGAATATATAAATTTAAATGGATATAATAGTTATTTATAATTATTTGAAATTATTGAATGATATATAAATAAAACGTCCACATTATTAGCTAATTAGAATTGAATAAATAAATTTAAATGAATTTGAATGGAATTTGAATTTGAATAAATAAATAAATATATAAAGATACTGCTCGTTAAAATATAAATTGACTGAGAGAGAGATAATTTTAAATTTGAACAATCTATTATTTTATAATTATTTGAAATTTAAAATTATAATTTAAAATCAAATAATTGACTGATTCTAATCAATAAATCAATATATTTTAGTACAAATTAAATATTATTAGCTAAGTAGAATTGATTCAATTTTAAAGAATCAATTTGAATCAATTTGTAGGGTTTCTAAAACATTACTAAATATTTTTTAAAATAAATAAGAATATTCTTAAACAAATAATAAATTAGTTTTTAAATATAATATATAACAGAATAAACAAATAAATTATTTATATTTACATAATATATAATAGATTAATATACTAATAATTGGCTAATTCTAATCATTTATATTCAAATTTGAACAATTATAATTATTTGAAATTTGATACTATAATTTAAAATCAAATAATTGGCTGATTCTAATCAATAAATCAATATATTTTGTTACAAATTCCATATTATTAGCTAAGTAGAATTGATTCAATTTTAAAGAATCAATTGGATTAAATAAGCAAATAATCAATAGGGTGGGTTTCTGAAGCTTTAATGAGCAATATTATGGTTTTTCTGACGCATTAATGAGTTACATTAGGGTTTTTGGTGTATTAATTGTAGTTTTATAATGATTTTATTTATAAAGATTTTAAACTTGAAATTATAATTTGAAATCAAATAATTGGTTGATTTTAATCTATAAACCCTAAGTAGAATATATAAATTTAAACAGACATAATAATTATTTATAATTATTGAATGATATAATAAATAATAGTTCACATTATTAGCTAATTAGAATTGAATAAATAAATTTAAATGAATTTGAATCAAATTTGAATTTGAATAAACAAATAAAGAAAGATACTGCTCATTAAAACATAAATTGATTGAGAGAGAGATAATTTTAAATTTGAACAATCTATTATTTTATAATTATTTGAAATTATAATTTGAAATCAAATAATTGGCCAATTCTAATCAATAAATCAATACATTCTAGTACAAATTCAATATTATTAGCTAACTATAATTTAATCAATTTTAAAGAATCAATTTGTTGGGTTTCAGAAGCATTAATAAATATTTTTTCTTAAATAAATAAGAATATTCTTAAACAAATAATAAATTAGTTTTTTAATATAATATATAGGAGAATAAACAAATAAATTATTTATATTTACATAATATATAATAGATTTATATTTATAAATTATAATCTGGGTGTTTATTTATTATAATGTGGACGTTTATTTATTATATCATTCAAGTATATTATTGCAAAATGTAACTTACACGATTGAATAAAAAGTATAAAACTTCTTTATTTGATTAAGGTATTCAATCAAATATATATTTTAATTTAAGAAAGCTCAACCTATTGTGATGAAAATTAATTTTAAATATGGTGAGAATTGATATATGGTGTAATAAAGGAGTGGAATTTATTTTAATTTATTATTCCGTATATTATTCAATTATATTATGAATATTTCCAAATTCAGCATACTTTTTAATATAAGTAATGAAATTTATTTTCTAGAAAATTAATATATCTTTGTGTGTGTGGGGCGCGGGGGGTAGTAAAAGAAAGCTTGTTGGAACATCTTTCTCACCTAAACTAAGGGTATATAAATCATTTTAAACTTTTGCATTTAATAGGTTATATTAGTCATTTGAAATTTTACAAATTAAATTTATTTATAAAAAAAATTATTTAAAGTAGGTGGGTTTTGAGAATTAAACTTGAATAGTAATTGTGCCATTTAATTATGTCATCAAAAGTCACTATTGTTTTCAATTCACCGTCTTTTTTCTTTTACCTAGCACCACTTCATATTCCAATATTTTCTGTCTCATTTTTTTGTATTAGTTCAAATCCCTTCAAACATCCTTCCTTTTTTTCTTTTTTTATTTATTAAAATCCCATTATCTTAGGGTTTAACAACATTGTGCTTCCAAATCTATGTCATCTTACACAACATTTGAACTTTTACTGGGAGCAATAAAGCTAAAATGGGGTTAGCCAAATTAAGAGATTCATAATAAATTGATTTGAGATGAAAGCTTCTATACTCATTTCCTTCATTTCTTTTAAGGTTAAAACATAAACTTAGTTTGTGATACTTTTTTTCTCATCCTTCTCTTTGTCTTCTTCTTCTTCTTCTTCTTTTTGGTTTTTTCTGTGTATAACATAAGTGTAATTTTTTTTGGCTGAGGCTTCTATGATGATGTTGGGATCAACAATAGAAGTTCAAAGATGGTGGGTTTCTGCAATAGGTCATGGGTTACAATGCATAGACATGATTATGATTTCAGACAGCATTAACGAGGGAGGCATGGTGGTGGTTTCATGTTGTTGTGGTGTTTTTTTTTTATGTTTTCTCTTTTTACTCTTTCTCTACTTTACATATTCCTCTTTCTATTTTTATTTTTTTTTTCTTGATTTTTTTTTCTTTGGTCTTTGGTTGCAGGTGGTAGGCATAAAGGGTGATTGTGGCGCTAAAAAGGGAAAAAGTAGTGTACTGTTGAATATCTATATTACATTTACACATATTTGTTGATTACAATAAAAGTGCACTATTGTTATTTTATAATTTGTTTGTTTGTGCTATTAGAACAAGAATATCAAAGGTGGGTCTTATAAATATACGTGGCAGTGGATAGTAGATGGTTAGGAAATCCACGTAATCATATTTACACTTTTCCTAATCTGTTGCGTCTTTCACTGAATTTTATTTTTAATTAAAATTTAATGATATCGAATTACAATTTTTTTTTTAAAAAAAAAAGTTGTGGTTAAATAATTAATTTAAATTTGTTAATTTTAATTATCTAAAACTGTTAACTTAAAAAATCTAAAGAAAGCATTTATAACAATAGTTAGGGTTAAATATTTTATAATTGAGACAATAGTTGGGGTTAATAATTAAATTTTAATTTATTAATTTTAATTATATAAAACTATTACGAATACTTAAAAATTTAAACTTCTAAAAATGTTACAAATACTTTTTGAAAATAAGAATAGTTGGAGTTAAATTAGTAATTTTAAAATTATTAATTTTAATTAGTTAATAATTTATATACATGCTTTTTTAAAATTTAAACTTTTAGAAAATGATATAAGTGTTTTCTTGAAAATAGGAATATTATAGATTTCTTAAATGATAAAGGCATTTATAGCACCATAGCTAATTCATGTATGTGTGAAATGAATTATTCAAATAATGAAAACCTTGACGTTGTGGTGCTTTTTACACTAGTTGTAAAAATGAAATTTGTTTTAATATAAATTTGTCTTTAGTATAAACTTTTTTTTTTTTTTACTTACATCAATTTTATAAAAATTAATTAATAAATATGATTTAAAAAATTATGTATTATTGTTATTTTAAATTTTTTTACATTTAATTTCATTTTGTATGATGAACATTGCTTATGAATCCTATTTGAACAAATCACTATTGTTGAAGATGTTATAACTCAAATATCACAAATCTACAATATGAAGTTAGAGTTTCTAGGCCCATAGTTTTTATGAAGTGGAAGCATAAGAGATAACAAACTCAAATATAGATCGATTTTATGGATGCATCTATAATGAAGGAACAAGGCAAATATGCTTGCCATAAATTTCTCTGCAATGACTATTATAGGGGATATAATCCATAAAAAGGATCTATCATAAAAACTATAATTTTTTGTATTTTCTCTAATTTATTATTGTATTAATTTTAATATGAATATATATTTTTCTTTATAGTGTCTTCTCACCCAAATTTATTGAAGTTTTTTTTTTATCTAAGCAAATTTAAGTTTTTTACCTAATTAATTTAGATTCAATTACATGATAACATATTAAAATTAATCCATGTGTTTGTTATATCTTTTCCAAGTAAATTAAAGTTAGACTCCCATTTAGTTGTGTTTTTAATAGTTTTTAATTCCTTGTTATAAAAATTAAATATCAAGGTTTATATTTACATTCCAATTTAAATTTATTTTTAAACTGATTTAGAAATTAGTTGTATTTTTAATGATTTTTTCAATTAATTAGATAATTTCATTTGCTAAGTGTAAATAAAAGCCAATTAATGATGAATGGTAATAAAAATACAAGAGATCATTTTATATTATTATTATTATTATTATTATTATTATTATTAATTTAGTATGAAATATCTTGAAGATTTAGTAGAATGAAATATAAATTGTCTATTAAAGATGAAAATATTATATTTAACAATTTTAACATTTAATATTAGTAATTATTCATATCAAATGAGCTATGAAATCATACCCGAATGGTTAAGTTAAGAAGTTATCTTTATGTTTTAATCTTTATTGTTCAAAGTTTAGATTTAGTGGTTAAAAGTAAATTCACTTGATCATCTAACTCTCATATTAATAAGGTCTTCTCGTTTGACACATCATTCTTAATTTTCAAATAAGATTCTTGTGAAGTATGAATTTTTTATTTTTAAATAATGAAAAAAATTTCATGTTAATTTTACTAATAAGCATTTCTACCATCAACAAACAACTAGATGCTAATCAATGTCTCTATGATCTACAATATTTTCTTTAGTAAATAAACTAATTTAAAAACTAAAATAGAATTTGGCATAAGAGGCAATTCTTGGTAGAACTATTTATTATTTGTCCTTGCAAATTTAATATTTAAAATCTTAATAAGTTTTAAGCAATCATTGCTTATTTCGTATTTATTATTTTCTCATCTAATTAATTTATAAAGATTTTGTTTTAGTACAATGATAAAATTTTTGTGCATTGCACGGTGATATCATTATTATTACTATTTTATTATTAATATTTTTATTAATTATTAATATTTTTATCAAATAAAAAATGAAATAGGTGACTAATTTATTGGGTTGATGAGAATTTGTAGTAATTGATAAGTATGATTCTTAATTGTCTTTTATGTCCATATACCTTATAAAAAAAAGTAGGCAATTATTATAACAAAAATATTAATTTTTTATTTTTTATTTTTAAGTTTAAATATAAATTGTCTTTAAAAATAATAAAAATAAATTTTCCACACATAATTTATTCATGCATCACATTAGATCAAATTTAATATAAATAAATGTGATATTTGATATAAATTATACTGACATCTAATCATTTAAATATGTGTTCTTAAATTCACATTATTTCGTTCAATCACTTTATTTTATTTTCAATTTTTATAGGATGTTAAATCAATGGACTCCATAAAAATGGTTTTAATGGAATAATCTGAGTTCTTTTAGTTAAATTTAACTTTATTAATTTTGTTATGTAATTTAATTCATCTATGCACTTGATTTCAAGAATACAATGTGGAATTCAACGTTATACCTATATTGTAAAATAAGAACATTTAATTATCTTCTTTTTTTATTAATGAATAAGTTCATATTTAATTGATATTTTATTATTTTATAATAATAGCAAATTAAGTTCCTTATTGTAAAAATTTTAACTTATTTTAGATCCCTTTTCATCAATATAAGAAATTAACAAAATTGTTAATATGCTTTTTTATACACACAAAAAATGACAAAACTTATATGTAGTTTCATAAGTGTTTTTGATACTGTTTTTCAATCAGAATTGAATTTCACCTCTGTAATTCATGTAATAAAGCTTGTCATTGAATGTCACCATAAATTATCAAGGTGAAACTTCAATTTTGATTGAATATTAACACTAAAAGTATCTATGAAATTATATCTAAGTTTTGTCGTACAAAAATTACTCTATCCATAATTCACCTATGCATTGCACGGATTCACACTCTAGTTGACTTATATAATAAAAGTCAATATTAAATGTCAGCATAGATTATTAAAGTAAAACTTTAATTTTAATTAAATAATATTAAAAAATATATATCTCAATCTTATCTTTTATGTATACCATCAAGATAAATTGAGAAAGCTTAATTAAAAATTAATATCACACAATTACATTCTTATTTAGTCACGTATTTAAATTACTTCAAATTTTAAAGGTGAGAATTTTGTTCTTCTTATTATTTAAATGGTATAAAACTTTTTTTTTTCAAATGTCTCCAAAAAAGACGTATATAAAATCTATATTAATTACATGACATGCATATTTCAATATTTCAATACATTTATAAAACGAGGGAGGTACTTGACATATTTCAATAAGCTATTTCCTAAAATTTAATACAATTTTAATAGTTATTCTTTTAAATAAGGTTTTGAATTTTAATTTCGTAAATGCAAAAAAAAAAAATACTAAAAGTGGTATAGAATTTTAGTTTCGTAAATGAATTTTATTATTGAATAACATTCTCTTAATATTTTATCTAATATTTATTTATAATTTTGTTAACACTATGGGAAAAATAATAAAATTATGTATTTATATATCAACAGTAAAAGAATTTACTAATTTAATATTTATATATTAAAGGTAAAAAACTATCAATTCAATATTTGTACAAATTAGTCTCCGAAAATCTAAAATTACTCATTTTTGACGTTACCAGATGAATTAAAAGTGAGTAACTTTGGACTAAATTGTAGAAAAGGAAAAAAAAAAAACATTCAGGGACTAAATATAAATGCCAAAATTATATATATTATTAACAATAGCAAATAGTGCTTACATGACATCTATCATATTCTCAAAAATACAAAAGTTTTTTTTTTTAATAACATACATCATAAACAATAAGTACATAAAGGTTTAGATATAGTTTACAAATTTCCTAAAGCTGACCATATCTAATAAATAAACTTGTATAAAAATAAAGTGATAGAGAGTTGACATAGGAAAAATGTGGAGAGATCCCACCAATCTTTTGTTGTGTCACACTGAGCTTCGATTGCTATCATCTAATAGGGTGGGGAAAGCACACGACAACAAGCAAAAAGAAAAGCAAAACAACACAGACAAATGAACAGGAAGGTAAGTATCTACCTAAAGCG